>JBAKGM010019539.1:0-10391 GCA_037177215.1 Asparagus racemosus | reverse complement strand
TAAGATTAATCATTTTTTTATAGAATTAAAATTAACATGACCAAGACGTTTGTGCCAAATATCAGATGATTCAATGTTATTACTAACAGGATAATCAGAAATAGAAATTTTATTTATTTTAGAACTAAGAACAGATTCTGCTCTAATCTTATACATTCTATTAGAATCATAGCCTTTAAAATAAAAGATCCAGCACGCAACATTACTACTTTATTACATTTAAAAGAAAACTCATAATCCTCCTTAACTAAACATGAACCTTAATAATATTGCGTCGAACAACAGGAACATGATGCACCCTGTGTAATGATAGAATTCACGTTGAAGGAAACTTCAAGTCCACTCGTCCATATTCTAACACTTTGGATATAGTTTGGTTCTCCATCTTCACGGTATATCCATTTGCAGGCTAGTAAGACACAAACAGCAATTTGTCGACACAAATGTGTATATTTGCACCAGTGTCTACCAAACATTCATTTGGTTCATAAATAGTTAATAACTCAGGGTTAATAGAAACATACCCTACGATTGATCCAGCAAGCTCAGTCATAGCCATGTTAACCTGAGACACGCTAGTAGACCCTGGATTGGCTTTAGCTTTCTTTGTAGGATAAGCTTTAGCCCAATGTACAATCTGTCCATAATTCCAATATAGTTTGTTTGCTTTTGGTTTCTTTTAGATCTTAGGCTTGGCTTTAATTTTGTCATCAAGTTTGCCATTACACTTGTTTTTAAACTTTTTCTCTGAAGTTATAACATATGCTTTAGGTTGGTGCTCAACATGCACAACATATTTCTGAATCTTATGCGCTTCCTCAATAGCTATAGCAATCATCAAGTCATTAAGATTTATCTTTTCTTTACAATGCTTGAGAGACATTCTAAAAGTCTACCAAAGTTAGGAAACTTCTCGATGATTGCCGTAACTTGAAATTTTTTAGGAAGCTTCATTTTAGCTTCTAGAAGAGCATGAAGAATGAACAAAAGTTCATATCTTGTTCTGTTACAGATTTACCCTCGACCATTTGAAACTTTAAGAACTTGAACACAGAATGTTTTTCAAGACCGAGGTCTTCAGTATTATATTTTCTCTCCAGTTCATCCCATAATGCCTTTGCAGTGGCCAAAGAAGAACAATAGACATCGAAGAGCACGTTGGACATTACCAATAAAATACATCCTCTGGCTATTTGATCCTTCTCCATTCACTGTGCAATTTTATTTGCACTATTAGGATCTTTTTCATCTAATTTTGGACATTCTGTTAATATCATTGCCAACAGCCACTTAGTCGTCAGCAAAATATTCATACGTTGCTGCCAACATTTGAAGAATTGACCTACGAATTTTTCAGGCATACCAGACATATCCATTTTAGGGGCATAGGCACTAGAACCAACTCCAGAAACAGACAACATAACTTCAATTAAATTTACCCTCTTCAAGATTGTTGGGAAAAACAAGCATAAAAATAGATCTAAAATTTTACGGAACAAATAATGCATGAACAAAAGGAAAGAGCAGAAAGTTAGAAACATCATTTCTAATAAACTATAAGTAAGTGATATTTTATAGAATTACCAAATCACCTCTAATCTGAGAATTGGCCTTGAAGAGAATATGCCCCACCTACAATAGTGTTGGGTCCACAAATCTTCCGAGGATGAGACGGCTGCAGTCCACAGAAGCGTTCTCTGCTATTGAACATCTCGACTACTACTTTAGTTAGCCAGAAACTCCAAAATAATAGTTTAGAATTGTAAAAGTGGAATACAAGAACAAAGTTTGTTTTTTCTGTGTATCAAATAATTGAACAGAAGAGGTCATTTTATATGGTTCACAGGAGACAAAGATTTGAATACTAGTTATTGTAACGTTTGTAACATATGAAACGTTCAGCTGGTTTCAAGCAAGCACATGCAAAAACGTTTATGCTCGTTTTAAGACAGCACGTGCCAGCACACGCGTCCGAGCAACACGCCTGGACCATGCACATTTAACCTCATTTAAAGACAGCACATGCCAGCACACTCGCCCGAACCGTGCACCTAGACCGCACATTATTTCTAATAAACTACAAGTAAGTGATATTTTACAGAATTGCCAAATCGCCCTCTAATCTGAGAATTGGCCTTGAAGAGAATATGCCCCCACCTACGGTAGCGTTGGGTCTGCAAAAATCTTCTAAGGATGAGACAGCTGCAGTCTACAGAAGCATTCTCTTCTATTGAACATCTCGACCACTACTTTAGTTCGCTAGAAACTCCAAAATAATAGTTTAGAATTGTAAAAGTGAAATACAAGAACAGAGTTTGTTTTTTTTCAATGTATCAAATAAATGAACAGAAGAGGTCATTTTATATGGTTCACAGGAGACAAAGATTTGAATACTAAGTATTATAACGTTTGTTACGTATGAAACGTTTAGCTAGTTTCAAGCAAGAACATGCAAAACATTTAAGCTCGTTTAAAGATAGCACGTGCAAAAAGCACACGCGTCCGGACCACACGCTCGGACAGCGCACATTTAAGCTCATTTAAAAATAGCACGTGCCAGCACAACTGCCCGGACGACGCACCTAGACCGCGCACACGGTCCCGCTCACTTATATACCAGCACAAGTGTACAATACTAACACATTTGTTATACTATATATAACACATATGTTAATTTAAACCGACTAAAATGCATTCAATTATCCAATGTGGGACTAAAACTCACAAACAACTTATTGAATCTATGGAATCCAATCACTAAATGATATCTTTCCATAAAACCCTCTAATATTCATTTACATTAACATTAACACTGATGGCAAGAATGGCATTGCAACAACTACCTCATAAGATACTCTCACAAAGTTCGAAGAGCATCGCCCCTATTCATATTTAACTCCCTAAAGAGTCATCAAAGCTTCCTGAGAAGGTAATTAATTAAACTCAAGATGGGTTTATTGTATTTCTAGTTTACATTTCATTTAAGGGTAAATTACGCTAAACGCTCATGAACTTTTAGTGTTTTGCAGTAAACCCCCAATAACTATCAAAATCAATCTCAACCCCAAAGAACGTTCAAAAATCACTAAATCCCCAATAACTTTCAAAATGACATTAAACCCCCAATAACCTTTTGTTATGGTCCTCAACATTTTTCATTAATTACCCTTCGAATTCTAAGGGAAATACCAACGTTTCAGGTAAGAAAGCGAGCTT
The DNA here is from genome assembly GCA_037177215.1 of Asparagus racemosus. Taxonomy (NCBI): domain Eukaryota; kingdom Viridiplantae; phylum Streptophyta; class Magnoliopsida; order Asparagales; family Asparagaceae; genus Asparagus; species Asparagus racemosus. Next base: position 7,175 of record JBAKGM010019539.1, on the reverse strand, counting down.
AGGCCGCTCTAAGGCGAATCCCCTAGACAGCTCGGGAGACAAGACCAGTCGTCCTCCGAGTCGACTACCCTTGTGGACGATGCGAATGGCAATACTTGCCATCCTCCTTGACCCTTCGGCCGACCTACCCATGCAAATCAACTCGAGAGACGAAACCAGTCGTCCCCCAAGTCGACTACCCTTGTGGACAATGCGAAGGGCGGTGTTAGCCGGCCTCTCTGATGGCACAACATTCTCCACTCAGTCGGCTCAAGCCCTCGTCCCTAGGCGATGGTTATACAGAGTTTGGACTCGACAGCACGTCGCCGTCGCATTAATTGAATCTCTAGTGCCTTGATCCCTCTATCTCACACGATAATTAAGGCACCTCGAAACTCTCTAGCTGCGTGCATAACTAATCCCCTCCCCATTAATGCTGAGAGAATAGTACTAACTCCTGCGCCAATCTCCACTCGACACCTGCCAAGGTTGTCCGGCGCAACCTCCACTGTCGGTTCTAGTCCCATCATTGAGTCTACATACATAAGCATAAGGCTGACTCACACTTCACGGTAGCACCAGCTAGAATGACCAAAGCACCCTCTGACCCCTATACAAATAGTAAGCTGTTCAAGGAACAAGGTAAGCAATCCCTAGCTCAGGCACACCTTCCGCATATAATAATTTCATTTTCCTTCCTTCTCATACTAACTTGATTGTCGGAGGGACCATCGGAGATCCCAACTCTGCCCCTTTTCTACAAAAACTCCCCTGGAGCAAGTGATCCCTCCGATGCACGCAAGCGCCAGGCATTAGGAGAGAAAGTAGACCCCACTCTCCTAAACCCTAATCCAACAGGGGTTAGTGACTGTGTGATCCGAGCATCAACAGTTTAGTACCCACCGTGGAGCCTCCTTCCCTCTTCTAGCAACAATGTCTAGCGCCGATGATCTTACCAGGTTGGGTAACTTGCCAGTGGGCTACGTTACCCAAGCCCAGCTTCAAGAGTCCACAAAGAAGATCACACAAGCTGTGTAATCACAGCTCAAAGCCTTTGCCGACGAGCTCTTCAGCCACTTCCCTACTCCCGCACCACAGCCAGCCGCTTCGATCGTGCCCCCGCTTTCGGCCAGCCGTCGGTCCACCACCAACAGGGCCTGTCCTCTCCCCATACAGCATGTGCCTCCACCAGAGACTCCTCATATCATCAAGCCTAGGAGGGGCCACCAGGGGCTCCCATCCCAGCCGCTGCCAGTGCAACCGACTTCCCGCGTAGGCCCTATTCACGAACTCTATATTCTAGAGGCGACAGCTGAGAGCCCAAGCCCCAGCCATTGTCGGTCGAGTTCAGCCGCTAAAGCTTCAAGACTCCCCAGTGTAGAGCGCACAGGGACAGCACCTGCAACCTATGAGCGGGCGAGCGACTGCAACCAGGCTTATAAGCCCGTGGCAGACGCCATCAAGGGGAACACCCCTTTCGCCGACTCAATTATGAGGGCACTAGTCGAGAAGTTCAAAATGCTGACCATAGACAAATACAAAGGGGAGGGAGACCTGGCAGAGCATGTCCAGAATTACTTTGACATCATGAGCATGATGCAAGTGCTCGAGGTGACCATCTGTCACTGCTTCCCGGTCACATTAACAGGGAGCGCAAAGCTGTGGTGGAATGCACTAGAGAAGAAGTCCATTAGGAATTTTGAGGAGCTCAGCTGAAAGTTCATCCACCACTTCTGGCCAACTCTGAGCCCAAGCTACCTCCCCATGTGCTCATACACACCAAGCAAGAGATAGGGAGGATCTCAGAACTTATTTCAAGAGGTTTCAGGCGAAGAGGTTAGAAGTTGAAGATCCTGGGAGTCGAGTCGCCATGGCAGCCTTAGTGGCTGGCTTGCGGTCTAGCGACCTATCCAAGGCTCTCGCCAGAAAGCTAGCTAGGAAGTATGAACACTTGATGGCCAAAGCCTACGACTACATGAACATGGAGTATGCCGAGGCTTACAAGGTCACGACAGCAGCTGCCGAGTCCAGTCAAGGAGCTGTTCCCACACCGTTGGCTATCTTCCGCACTGCACCGGCTCCTTCCATGTCAGCCTAGACAACTCCATTAATAGCGCTAGCCGTAGCACTAGCCCCATCGCTGCCAATCAAGCCAGCCTACAACCCTGTGAGGCATGAAGAGCTGAGGAACATCTCACGGAACCCTCTCGCCAGGGGCAACAACTGTAATGGTCGGTTCGGCGGGAGAGGCGAGAGGAGGGCAATCACACCTCCACCCATCTTCACAATCCTCAGTATGTCTCTCTCCAGAGCCCTTGACAAAGCACAGGGGGTAGGGCTTCTCACCATGCCTCCCCCACCGACGCGGTCAGGCCCTCACCAAAGAGACATGCGACGATTTTGTTGCTACCACAACGACCATGGCCATGACACCGACAACTACCGCGTCCTCAAGAGAGACATTGAAGACCTCATCCAGAGAGGTTTCTTGAAAAACCTAGTCGCTCAGAAGGACAGGAGGGACCCCCTCCCAGGAGGAACGAGCGGAGGCCCCGCTCCCGGTCACCTCGACCACAGCGAGGGCCTAGCTGTCCGGATCCTAGATCAAGAACCTGAGGGGACATCCACTATATCAGCGGGGGCCCCGCATTCAGTGGAGAATCCAACAACGCTCACAAGAGGTACGCCAAGTGCCCTCTGCGAGTGGAGAGCTGCGACAAGAAGCCTCGGATGAGTACGCCCATCTCTTTCAGTGAGGACGACTTGGAGGGTGTCAAGACACCACGTAGCGATCCCATAGTCATCACAGCCGACATTGACGGCTTTGAGGTGAAGAGGATCATGGTAGACACCGGGAGCTCAGTCGACATCCTATTTCTAGAGACCTTCAAATGCATGGGCATTGACAGATCCAAGCTGCTTCCCTCCAGAGGCCCCCTCATCGGGTTCAAGGGACATTCACAACTGTCGGAAGGGCTATTCACACTCCCGTTGACTGTCGGCCATCACCTCTGCTAGTCGGCAGTCAATGTCCAATTCGTGGTAATGGACATCAAGTCAGCCCATAATGTCATAATAGGCCAGACCGCCCTTCACCTCTTGCAGGCTATCCCATCCACTTACTATCAGATGATCAAGTTCCTGATGACTGGAGGAGTTGGTGTCATCAAGAGTGATCAACGAGAAGCCTGAGCCTGCTATGTGCTCTCAACCAAGGAGATGGGGGTGGCCGAAGCCATGCCCATTGAGAAGGCGAGCCTTCAACTTGAAAAGAAGATGGAGCGAGAGCGGACGACCCCTGTTGAAGACCTGCATGATGTCTTGATCGGCGACGAAAGCGGAAAGGCTCTCAAGATAGGCTCAAACCTCCCAGGATCCTTGCGGGAGGCTTTGATTCCTTTCCTCTTAGTGAACCTTGATGTGTTCGCCTGGGGCCTAGAGGATATGCCAGGCATCCCCCCTCCGACGTCATCTGCCATGAACCCTCTATTGATCGACACAGTAGGCCTGTTCGACAGAAGAAACGACACCAAGGACCAGAGTGGCAGAAGGCAGCAGTGCCAGAAGTCGACCGACTAATGGCAGTCTGTTTCATCAGAGAGATACAATACCCTGAGTGGCTGTCCAATATAGTTTTAGTAAAGAAGTCAGACGGCAGGTGGAGAATGTGTGTCGACTACACCGACCTCAACAAGGCTTGCCCGAAGGATAGTTACCCCTTGCCCTGCATAGACCAGTTAGTAGATGAGAGCACGGGTCATGAGTTGCTAAACTTCATGGACACCTTCTCGGGCTACAATCAGATCCTCATGGTGGAGCATGACTAGGAAAAGACGTCCTTCATCACCGACCAAGGAACCTATTGTTACAAGGTCATGCCTTTCAGTCTCAAGAATGTAGGGACGACGTATCAGAGGCTGGTCAACAAGATTTTCCATTCCCAGGTTGGCTGGAACGTGGAAGCATATGTGGACGACATCCTGGTGAAGTCAAAATTAGCCTCAGCACACATAGCCAACCTTAGCGAGATGTTCTCTACCTTGAGATGTTATCGCATGAAGCTCAACCCAACTAAATGTGCCTTTGGGGTGCAGTCAGGGAAGTTCCTTGGGTTTATGATTACCCAGTGAGGCATTGATATCAACTCGGAGAAGATAACTGCCATCGAGCAACTGCCGGAACCGCGCACCATGAAGGACATCCAGAAGCTCAACGGCAAGATAGCCGCCTTAGGGCGTTTTCTTTCCAGGTCGGCCGAGAGGAGTCTCCCTTTCTTCAAGATCTAGAGGAGAACTAAAGACTCCAAGAAGAGGATGGAATGGACAGAGGAGTGCTGCAATGCACTCAGAGAATTCAAAGCGTACTTGAGCACGAAGCCGCTACTGAGTCAACCCACTGAGGGTGAGACCTTGTACCTCTACTTAGCCATCTCCCTAAAGTCGTTAGCTCCGTCCTAGTCTGAGAGGAGGATCCAGTGTAGAGGTCAGTGTATTATGTGAGCCAGATCCTTAAAGCGGGAGAGCTAAACTATCTGATGGCCGAGAAAGCCTCATTCGCCCTGATCACCACCGCTCGCAGGGTCTGTCCATATTTCCAAGCACATTCCATTGTTGTGCGCTCCAATCTACCCCTGAAGAAAGCTCTTGGGAGTCCAACCACTTGGGAAGAATGGTGGCATGGTCAATCAAGCTCAGCGAGTATGATGTATAGTTTGAGCCTCGGGCGACCATTAAGGCACAAGCTCTTGCGGATTTCCTCATAGAATCCACTTCGCTTGAGGGTGAGTACCTGGAGCCCACGCTCTCTGATCAGCCTGTGCCCACAGCTAGGCAAGGGCTAAAGGTGATGACTCCCCTTATGGATTCTCCCCCTGAGCACGACTCACAAGAGTATGCCTCGTGGTGGCAATTGAAGGTCGATGGGTCATCGAGCGAGGCTGGCAGTGGGGCCGGTGTGATTTTGTGAAGTTTGGATGGGATGGTCACGGAGTAGTCTATTGTGTTCGAATTTCTAGCCTCGAACAATGAGGCTGAATACGAAGCACCATCGTAAGCCTGCGAGCCGCCCTGGCGGTTAAGGCTAATAACCTGTATGTACTAGCCGACTCCCAACTTGTGGTGCATCAAGTCGATGGCAAGTACGCGGCTAAGGACAAGAGAATGGCCTAGTACTTAGAGGTGACTAAGGAGCTGCTGACCCAGCTAGCCAACTTCAAGATCACCCAGGTCCCCCGTGCTCGCAATGCTCGAGCAGATGCTCTGTCGAAGCTAGCATCGACCAGCTCCGTAGGCAGGTTAGGGCCTATCTACACCAACATGCTTCCTCGCCCCAGCATTGCAAAGATCCCCGAGGGTGTCATGAAGACCGACCCAACACTAGAGCCTTGCTGGATCGACCCCATCATGCTATTCTTGACGAGTGGAGCCGCGCTAGCGGATGCTGTTGAGGCTAAAAGATTGTGGAGGAACACACGCTATTATCTCATCATGGACGATCAGCTTTACCGATTGTCCTACTCCAACAACTGTGTGGGGCCATACCTCTGGTGTCTACGACCTCATGAAGCTAGCTATGTCCTCAAGGAGATTCATGAAGGCATCTGCGAAAATCACCCAGGGGCGAGGACACTCGTCCAGAAGGTCATTCGACAGGGATACTACTGGCCTACCAAAATAGCCGACTCGTGGAAGTTCGTCTCAACTTGTGCGAAGTGTCAATTCTTCTCACAGATCCCACGGACTACTGCTACTGAGCTGATGCCCATGTTGAGCCATGTTCCTTTTGCCCAATGGGGGTTGAACATATTGGGGCCTCTCCCCCTCCCTTTTAGGCAGCGAAAATTTCTTATTGTTACCATTGACTACTTCATCAAGTGGATCGAGGTGGAACCTTTGGTGAGGATAGGGGAAGCTGCCATAACCAGCTTCGTCTAGAAGTCCATAGTGTGTCGGTTCAGAGTCCCCCGATCATTTGTTACGGACAATGACACCCAGTTCAATAGCACAGGGTTCTAAGACTTTTGCTGGGAATGGGGAATCTGACTAAAGTTCATTTCAGTCACGCACCCCCAAATGCAACGGGTTAGCTAAAACCGCTAACAAACGCATCCTCCAAGCCTTGAAGCAGAAATTCGACAAAGCGGTTGGGAACTGGGTCGAAGAGCTTCCTAGTATCTTATGGTCCTACCGCACGACTCATAAGAACACCACCGGTGAACGCCCCTTCGGGCTGGCCTACGAAGACGAGGCTGTGACCCCTGTGGAGGTCGACATGCCTACCATTCGCCTGCAGCATTTCGCTGAAGACTCCAACTCTGCGAGGCTCCAAGCGGACTGGATCTCATAGAGGAGGTTTGAGCCAGGGCGCTGCGCAAAACAGATTGCTGACCAGCAACAAGTCTCCAGATACTACAACAACAGGGTTCGACCAAGAAGATTTCAAGTCGGCGATCTCATCTTGAGAAAGGCCGCATTCAACAAAGACACCAAACGTGGCAAACTGGCGCCCAACTGGGAGGGGCCATACACCGTCCTTGAGGAGATATAGCCTAGCATTTATTGGCTAAGAAGCCCAGATGGGAGAATTCTACAGCACCCCTGGACATTGAGCACCTTAAGAAGAAAGAATTCTACAGTACCCCTGGACATTGAGCACCTTAAGAAGTTTTTTCAATAATTCTGTATTGCAAATTTTGCTTGTGATCTCTCATTATGAATAGATTTTGCATCTGATTATTGTGCTCAACTTGTCTTAAAACAATAATAGAAATGTTGGAGCAATCGCGATTAATTCACTCAAGCGACTTACCCTTCTCGCCTGAGACGAGTCGTGATATCTCACTTCCTTAGCTGAGTCGAAGTAGTTTTCCCACTGAGTCGAGCTCGGGCGAAACTTCATGTTGGGGCCGAGTCAAGGAACCCTGTAACAACCGCGATTTTTCAATACGTATTTTTTCAGTATTAAAATACTAAATAATATTTTAATTATTTGGATATTGTGTTAAATATATATATTTAATGTTTGAGATTATTAATAATTAGTTAATAATATTATTAGATTAATCGTCATAAAAATTTTCCTTGTTAATATTTTTTTAATTATTATTTATTATTTGTAATTGTATTACATTATAGGTAAATAGTGGTAATTAGTCTACGTGCAATTACACGTGTAATAAATCCTAACCCTAATACTAT
>JBAKGM010019538.1:0-10392 GCA_037177215.1 Asparagus racemosus | reverse complement strand
AACTCAAGGGAAAATTCTATAGGATGGTTATAAGACCAACAATGCTCTATGGGTCAGAGTGTTGGGCAATTAAAAAAATAACACGTTCAAAAAATGAGTGTAGCAGAAATGAGAATGTTGCGATGGTCTTGTGGGTATGTACTAAAAGATGGGATAAGAAACGAGCTCATCTGTACTAAATTAGAGGTTGCTCCTATTGAGGATAAAATGAGAGAGAATAGATTAAGATGATTTGGTCATGAAGTTCTTGAAAAACCTTTTGTTGGTGCCATGTGTGGAACGACCAATAATGATCTTTTGTGACAATACTTCTATTATTGCCATTATGAAAGATTCAAAATGTCAGTCTAAAGCAAAACATATTGAAGGAAAATATCACTACATTCGAGACATGTTAAAAAAGAAAGAAGATATTGTTGAGAAAGTGGCATCCAAGGATAATCTCACATATCTATTCACTAAGTCTCTTCCTGTGTTGATGTTTAATAATCATGTTTAGAATATGAGCTTGGCACCTTATTGATAAAATGTATGATCTATCTGTTATAAGATTTACGAACAATAATATAAATTCCATGGAATAAATATTGTGATATATATTTTCACATTGTTGCATTAGTTCATTTGAGTAGTCATGGATATGATGAGCGCTCATGTAGTATGTCCAGAGTCCAACTTGCCTATTAGGTATACACTTGCGGGTGTATACAAGAGGGTCTCAATAGGCGGAGAAGTTGGAACTCAAATTGTTCAGGCCTATGGAATGTTTGGGGCACATTTCCTTAGTGCCTAATACTCAAATTTGGTATGCAACTTTGCCCGGGTTGCTAGATTCTGAGTATGATATGAATGGTGGACCAATTCACTTTGATACTTTCTAGTTTAATTCTCTAACCTAGAAGGTATATTTTATGTAGACCCGGGTCAACTACATAAATATACACTTGATGATTTTAAGATAATACTTATTTCATGGCCTTTTTTATATTTATATTGGTATTTTTTTTAAACCAAGTGGGAGATTGTTAGTTTTTATTTTTATTTATTTGTGGTTTCAAAAAAATAAATAAAGAATTTTAAATTCTTGTTTGGTAAATGAAGAGTTGGTGTCTCTATGTTTTCTCATTTATGTTTTAGAGGTTTTGAAAGTTTAATGGCCATGAATTAAGTGTGGGACTAAATGGAGAGGTAAGTGGTGTAGGATAATTATGGCTAGTAATGTTCTACATGGAGGTGAAGAGTCAAGAACCCTCCTATAAATACCTCCAATTCCTACAAGTAAGGTATGCAATCTAAACCAAGTCTACCTAAATGGTAGCAAGCTAATTATTTGTAGAAATCATTTTTCTACTTTGAAGACCTCGAGAGTGTATATATACTAGAAGCAGGAGGAACTATTTTGAAGAATTGCTAAAATCAAGATTAGCATTTTGTCTAGTATGAGTTTAATGTTCAATTCGATTATATTATTTATATAATTTTATGAGCTATGCTAACACCCACCTCAACTCTCATCTTCAATATCAGAACTAATAAAGGAATTTGTCAACATAGGTTCAAACAAACTTTGTTGTAAGATTAAATTCTCAATTCACAATAAGTATTTTGATGTTCGTTGCTCTATTTGTAGAGATATATACAAAATTTGCGTGGACGCTAGTATTTTATTATGATTTTTTTTTTTTACGGCTGCTGTGAAGATTTGATTATTTTTGTTGTAAAGCTTTGATGGTGTTGATCGATTCTAAAACAACAAGAAAGGATATGAAAGATAAAATACATATTTTATCTAAATAAATTATGAAAGATAAAATACATATTTTATCTAAATAAATTTTGAGATTAAAGTATCATATATTAATCTCTCATTTATATATAGTGAGAAATTGGCGAAACTCCTAAAGGCACAAAATAACGACACATAAACACACAAAAAAATGTCATGTGTTATATAGTATTTTAATATTAAATTAGAATCCTTATATGATGGGTTTATTTTCTATCCATAAATAAAATTCTCATCAAATTAAATCTATCCATAATTAGAATTTTCATCAAATTAAATCTATCTACAATTAGAAAATTCTAATTATACCCAAAGTTTTAGTAAATTAAAAAAATCTAACAATTATATTTTCAATTTCCTTTATTATCCATAATTAAAAAAATATAATAATCATATTTTTTAATTCTCTTCTTTTTATATAAAAAGAAAAGATAAGCGGTTTACTATTAGCCTTATATTTTAAAAAATTGCTATACGGCTCTCCTTGATTTTTTTTAAAGATAATTTTCACTAAACATTTAATAACTTTAGCTGTTTGGCATTAAGCTCACAAATATTTTTAAATTCTTGATAAGTTTCAGAGTTCAAAAAATGACCAAAACATTTTGATTTTTTTACAGTTAGCCACATAAGACATTGCACATAATTATACACTATCGAACATTGTCCCTCAAGGTCAATATATACCTCTTGAATCATTCTTATTTCCATATTAACTGATAAAATTGCAAACAACTCCTAAAAATAGAAAATTACAAATAGCTCTCTGAAAAATATGAAACTACAAATGACCTCCTGAAAAACCTAAAAATAATGAACAACTCTTTAAATTCTAAAATTATAGAGAACCCCTTGAAAAATATAAAAATTACTAACCACCACCTTTAAATTCTAAAAATTATAGATAAACCCCTGAAGACTCCAAAAACAATAAATAGATCCCTTAAAAATAAAAGAATTATGAACAATCTCCTAAAAAAATCTAAAATCACAAAAAGGCCTCTAAAATAATCTTAAAAAGTCAAAAAGAGCTAAAAAATTAAAAAACATAAAGAACTACCCAAAAAATTAGAATTTTATAGTAGTTGATTACAAAAATTGAAAATTACTAACAACCCCTTACAAAATCTGACAATTAGAAACAAACTCCTAAAATTTTGAAAATCATATAAAACCTAAAAAGAAAAAACAACTATTACTAGGAATTCTCTCCTAAAAGTTACTGTGGGTAAGTGATAAAACTAAAACCTTATTACGTATTTTCATGCAAAATTTATTGGGGTATTTTTGATCATTTGACCACACAATAATTGGCAATCTTAATTTAGAAACTTTCTACCGAATTGTTTTGGTGGTGTATAGTGAGAGTTTCAAAGGAATTAGAAGTTTAGTGCCTAACACCAAAGTTATTGAGGTTTAGTGAAATTTATCTGTATTTTAGTTTCCATAGAAAGAATAGATATTAATGGTGGTTATAGATATTAGTGGTGGTTACATGCAAAAATTTATTGAAGAATAGATTAGTGCTTACTATTGATATAATATACCATGGTTGTCAAATTAAGATAAGAAGTAAAATCCTAAATGGACAAGTAAATCAAGTAAGACATCATAAATAAAGAAAATTTAGATTTGTTATTCTATCAGCAGAAGAATAAATTAAACTACAAATGAGGATTGGTTTATATGCTTGCCACATCACATTTAGAAATCTCAAGACCAAAAGGTTTATATTTGTTATGTTTGATTGGTTTGATAATTTATGTAAAAAAAAAGGAGGTCTTAAATAGCTCCATCGCATTAGTTTTTTCATGAAAACCATTTTAGCTCTAAAACCTCCCAAATAGGTTTCAAGTTATGAAATATGTTTCAAGATTTTTTGGTAAACTAAACAGACAAACCTTGTAAGAAAAAAAATCCAGCTCAAGTTATCTAATTTTGAAGAAGGAGCAATAGCCCAAAGAAAAAAATTTCAATATAATTTAATTTTCAAAGAAAGCAAATCAAACCGTCGAGCATAGGTATAATGCTTATGTATACTTTAAAGCAAAACCAAATGACTTTAAACTCTCTACATAATGACATGTATCTTTTTCCTTCACAAATTTTTCTGACACGTTGCATCCTCATCTAACCGCTCGTCAAAATCTAAACACACAAGAAAACAACTTGTGGCATTTTATTTTCTTTCATTTTTTTCAAAATTTAGATTTTATCATATAAACTAACCATAATTAAATAAATGAATATGCAAAGAATACACTGAATATTTTTAAATATAAATTTATTTAATATAGTTCCTTAAATCATGCACAATAAATTTTAGGTTTTGTAATCAAAACTAATCATAATTAAAAAAAATATGCAAAAGAATACATGGCATATTTTTAAATTTTAAATTAATTTATCAACATTCCTTAAATCATGCACAATAAATTTTAGATTTTGTAATCAATTCCATTCATAATTAAGTAAACAAATATGGAAAAGAATACATGACATATTTTTAAATTTTATTTAATTTAATACGGTTTCTCAAATCATGCAAATTTTAGATTCTTTAATCAAAATTAACCATAATTATGTTAATGAATATGCAAAAGAATACATGATATATATTAAACTTTGTTTGAGTTAATACTATTCTCTAAATTATGCACAATTAATTTTAGATTTTATAATCAAATTAACCATAATTAAGTAAATTAATATGAAACATTATACATGTCAGATTTTAAATTTTAGTTAATTTGGTAATACTATTTCTTAAATCATGCACACCAATTTATAGATTTTGTAATTAAAACTAACAACAATTAGGTAAAAGGAATTGAAAAAGGATACGAAGCAACTTTTGTTTAAATAGCTCTTTTTTTGAAGTAGCTATATTTTTGGTTAAAAATTATTTTCCAAAAGATCACAATATATCCTTTTATATGCAATAAAATATTCTCTAAATAAACTTAGGCTTCAATAAAATAAATATAAATACTCTGCTTATAATCCTCTTCTTTCGTCAATGATTTTGCGATCAGTTATAGCGCTCCTCTTTTCTTCATTTCATCCATAACTTGGACAACTTTTAGGTTTTGTTTTCAAGACAAAAAAAATTGTGTGGGTTTGTAACTTTTATCTATAAAATTATAAGAGTTTATCTCGTAAGTCTTTATTTTTTTTCATAAACCCTAATTTATTTGATGATTGCATATTTGATAGATTCTACGTGGATTGCTCTGAATTTTAGCTTCCCAAAGATTGCTTCTTTCCTAAGGTAATTTCTATTTTGTAAAATCATAGCATATTAGATGAAAATTTCTTTTGTATTTTTATAAATTAAAAATCTCCCTAATTTATTTTGTTCTAATTTCTTGTTTTGTTACAAATGAAAATGAGGAAATATTAGAGAAAGAGGATTGAGGCTATCAAAGCATGTGAGAAGAAAATTTTGATAATAATTTTTTTAGAGTTCAAATGAGATATTTTTTTAATTACTTTGTTTTAATTCTTGAATTTTTTTTTAATTTTTAGGATTGAGAAGATGCTAAAATTTTTCGTATGTTTACTTCATCAATCCCCTTAAATCATCATGTATTTATTTATATTGTATGTAATTATTTTTTATATCTTATTTTTAATTTTTTTCATTCTTCAATGTATTGCAATGTTCTTATTTGTACATTTCTTATACATGTTTCATTGTATTATAGTGAAAGGAATTTTAGAATTGAACAATATTTCTTATTATTCTTGTGTGTTCAGATAATCTGTACAAGGGGATCTTAAGATAGCCAAAGATTGCAACAAACTCTCCTAATTTACACCTAATATTCTAGGATACCATTCGATACCTTCCTAACAAACTGAGATACCGCTCAATACTTTCCTAACAAACTGAAACTAATTATAGTAAGAAGATCAAATCAATATACAACGATATCCTGATATCCGTAAAACTTCCCCTCAAGTTGGAGCATGTAGATCACGAATGCCCAACTTGGGGAGAAGAAAATGAAAACGGTGGCGTCCAAGTGCCTTTGTGAAGATGTTGGCAAGTTGAAACCGAGTAGGCACATGAACAGTAGTCAAGGAACCCGATTGAATATATTCACGAACAAAATGACAGTCGATCTCTCTATGTTTAGTTCGTTCGTGAAATACCGGGTTGGCAGAGATGTGAAGAGCTGATTTGTTGTCGCAATGCATCTCCATGGGGCAATCAAGAGGAATGTCAAGAGAAGTGAGGAGGTTGCAGAGCTAGACGAGCTCGCTCATGGTAATAGCCATGGCTTGATATTCCGCTTCGGCAAAGGACTGAGAAACTGTTGATTACTTTTTGCTCTTTCAGGAGATAGGGCAGCCACCAAGCATATAAAGAAACCTGTAGTGGATCGACGGGCGAGAGGACAGCTTGCCTAGTTAGAGTCACAAAAGGCCGTCCACTGTAATGAGGTCGGGGTGTGTAGAAAAATTCCTTGTCCAGGGCTACTCTTCAAGTATCGAAGAACACGTATAGCTGCATCCCAGTGATGTTCACAGGGTTCATGCATGAATTGGGCGAGTGTATGAACTGAGTAGTATAATTCGGGTCGAGTAATGGTCAAATACAAGAGCCGTCTGATAAGGCGTCTGAACGGGCCTGGATCAGCGAGAAGAGGAGCCTTTGAATTAGCAAGATGGTGACGTTGTTCCATGGGGAAAGTAGCCGGTTTGGCGGCCAAGAGGCCACATTCTGTCAAAATTTCAATAGTGTACTTTCGTTGGGATAGAAAAAGACCAGTTTGGGTGAGAGATATCTCAATCCCAAGAAAGCACTTCAGTGGACCCAAATCTTTGATACGGAAGCAAGTGTGGAGATAATTTTTAAAAGTCAAGCATTGGACAGGATTATTGCCGGCTACGATGAGGTTATCCACATAGACCAATACCACAAGAAAGTCGGCATTAGTCTTGTAGGTAAATAAAGAATAGTCGGCTAAAGATTGTGTGAAACCATATGAAATGAAGGTGTCTGCAATTTGGCAAACCAGTTTCTGGAAGCCTGTCGCAAGCCATAAAGGGATTTCCGTAGTAGACATACCCGATTAGGTGAAGTAGAGGAATAAGCCGGTGGCAACTTCATGTAGACTTCTTCGTCGAGGTCGCCGTGTAGGAATGCATTTGTCACGTCCATTTGGTGTAGTTCCCATCCACGATATAGAGTGATTACAAGCAAGCACTGAACTATTGTCATCTTAGCCACAGGTGTGAAAGTCTCATGAAAGTCTAATCCCCCGACCTGGGTAAAACCCTTGGCGACAAGACGGGCCTTGTACCTTTCAATAGAGCCATGAGCCCGACGCTTAATTGTGTATACCCATTTTCATCCAATGGGACCTTTACCAGGTGGCAGAGGCTTAATGCTCCAAGTCCCATTTTCTTTGAGGGCATGAATTTCCGTGTTCATGGCCTCACGCCACTGAATGTCCCGCACCACCTCGGTGTAAGTCCTAGGCTCAGAATCGCAATCGATAGCAGCTAGGAAACACTTGTGAGTCAGAGTAAAATGCTTATAAGACAAATAATGTTCGATGGGATAGATCGTACCCGAGGATTTTGGCTGAATCGAGAAGGGGGCGGCCTTATAGCATAGGTAGTCGTTCAAGTGCCCAGGAGGTCGACGATGACGTTGAGGTGGAGTGGAAGTGACTGGTGCAGAGTTGGTTGAAATTTGATTACTTGGGTCAGCTGAGTTAGTCGCTGATGGACTGAGGTTAGCGGGCTGAAAGTTGTCGGCTGTAGGGTCTGGAACCAAGTCGATGTTGGGCTCGGAGTTGATAAGTGGGTCAGAAATTGGAGCAGTCGAATTGAGCCGTGGCTAGTCGAATGGGTTAGACTGAATTGTTATAGCTGGCTGCACTGGTTGGTCAGAAAAAGGTTGAGTTGTGTCTGGGCTCCAGGCAAGAAGGGTGGGCTGGTCGGACAGAGTTGGCGGAGGCGGAGATGAAGATGTCGTAAGTTGAGAGGGAAAAAAATTTTCATGGAAAATCACATCCCGGGAAACAAAAACTTCTTCTGTTGTTAAGTCAAAAACTTTCCAGCACTTCTTATCAAGTGGGTAGCCGAGAAAGACACATTGTCGAGCTCGTTCGGCGAATTTATCATGACTCTTGGGAAGTACTTTGGCATAACAGAGAGAACCAAAGGCTCGAAGATGGTCGTAGGAGACAGGTTTTCTATATAAAATTTCATGTGGTGCTTTTCCCGACAAAAGTGGCATGGGAGTATGATTAATGAGATGAGCTACCGTGAGTACACATTTTCCCCAAAAGCGAATGGGCAAGTGGGCCTAAAATTTTAAGGCCCGTGCAACATTAAGAAGGGGACGATGTTTGCGCTTGGCCCGCCCGTTTTGTTGAGGAGTGTAGGTACAGGTGGTTTGATGAATAATTCCATTTGTCTGAAAAAATTAGAGTAGCGAACGTGATAAAAATTCTAACCCATTATCACTACGAACTTTCTTAACGACATGCCCAAATTGAGTGGAAATCATAGTGCAAAATGTTTGAAGAATACGAGCAGTGGCCGATTTTTCGTTCATGAGATAGACCCATGTGGTTCGAATGTGGTCATCAATGATTGTAAAAAAATATCGAGCTCCAGTCAAGGATTTGGTTTGGTATGGACCCCAGACGTCAACATGTAATAATTCAAATAAGAAATTGGCTTTATTTGAACTCAATGGGAAAGAAGAACGAGTATGTTTGGCTCGGTGGCAAACATCACAAAGCTCATCACAATTTTTATTTAAAGATAGGCTAGGAATCAAACGAAGAACCCGGTTCGATGGATGACCCAATCTCATATGCCATGTCTCAAAGTCGATTGCAGCAATCCTTGCAGCAGCATGGGCACCCGCTCGACCGGTGCAATAGACCCCCCCCCCCCACCTAGCTCACCTAGTCCAATCAATTTCCTCGAGGTTGGATCCTGTAACATGCATTGAGAATGAGAGAATGTTACTAAGCAATTCTGATCACGAGTTAGTTTCCCAATTGAAATCAAATTGCAAGTGAAGTCTGGTATGTAAAGGACATCAGAAATAATGAAGTCATGGAATAGTTTCACACGGCCCACGGCAGTGGCATGAGTCACTCGCCTGACCGGTGTTGTTATCGGGCATGGGCCATGAATCGGTCTATGATCTAAAAGCAAGGCGAGAAGGCTTGTCATGTGATCCGAAGCTCCTGAATCGATAATCTAGACACCACTAAAATCATCAGTCTTACCCTCGAGAATCTGAGAGGAATTGGTGGTCTTCATCGAACTAATAAGCGACAGAAATTGTCCATATTCAGCTTTTGTGAGTGTCCGGGTTCTTTGTGCTGTCTGACCATTGTCAGCAACCCGTACATGACCGGCGTGGCCTCCAGTTGGTTGGCGTCCATAGTCGGCTGTGTCGGTCGGCTAGCTCCTGAGGCGTTGCCATTGGGGCTGCGTGAGCCGCTGCTGCTGCTAAAACCATTTACGCTACGCAAGCCGCCGCTGTTGTTCCCTGAGCTATTCCTCCTCCCGTCTGAGTACGTCTTGGCGCCCAGTTAGTCGGGTAGCCGATCAGCTCCCAGCAGTGGGCCTTCTCATGACCCGACTTTCCACAATGCTCACACTGTGGTTTGTAGCGCTGTTCAGTCGAGGATCGGTCTCGTTCACCATTTGCCACATAGAAGCGCTGTTCAGTCGAGGATCAGTCTCGTCCACCATTCGCCGCATAGAAAGCCATTGTTGAGGTGTCTTCCTTTGATTCCCTACCACGGTTAATGTTACGCCGACGTTCTTCTTGAATAATTAATGCATATACCTTATTCGTGTTTGGCAGGGCGTCCAGGCTTGGGATTTGTGACCGAATCGTTCCATAAGTCTCATGATTGAGACCCATGAGAAATTGGTGTATTCGCTCCGCTTCTTTCTCCTGGGCGTAGACTGCAGATGCCACGCATGTGCACTCGGGGACAGTAGAATAGTCGGCCAACTCCTCCCGTAAGGCCTTCAGTTTGGTGAAATAAGCAGTCACAGTGCGTCCTTCTTGACGTAGAAGGCTCAGCTCCGTCTTGATCTGGTCGATCATTGGGATATTCTTCTGAGAGAACCACTGTCTTAGTTCATCCCACATCCCTTTTGCATCGTTTGAGTCATTCACACTGTCTTGAATCGACTTCTCTAGCGAGTTGTAGATCCACGAGGCAATCATGCTATTGCATGATTCCCATGGCTTGAGATTCGGGTCTGTCGCGCCCGGCTTTGGTATGGTCCCATCCACGAACCCTAACTTGTTTTTAGCTCTTAGAGCATGTTGTGTTGCCTTTGCCCACCAGTTAGTTTGTCGGAAACAAGAGTTGTTCATGGCTGGTCAGAGGGATGAAGGTATAGCGGTGACATGGTTAGCAAGGTAACGGCGGCAGCTAGAGTGTTGTCAGCCATGGTTGGTGGCTAGGGTTAAGGCTCGGGATTCAGGGTTGCTCTGAAAAGGAATTTTAGAATTGAACAATATTTTTTAGGGGTTTTTATTTTTACCCCCATTTATTTACTTCACTTTACCTCTAAACCCAATAACTATTTCCTGTATTCTTAAA
>JBAKGM010019537.1:0-10393 GCA_037177215.1 Asparagus racemosus | reverse complement strand
AGATCGGCGCCTATATAGTCAAAATCTGTCTTCAAAACACAAATATATACGGAGAGAGAGAGAGAGAGAGAGAGAGAGAGAGAGAGAGAGAGAGAGAGAGAGAGAGAGAGAGAGAGAGAGAGACCTTGGGGGAGACATCTCACTGCAACAACTTTCCAAGCACTCGACTATGCAATCAGAGTTTGGATCTAGAAAGAAGGCAACCTATCAAGTTGAAACCATTATCAGTGATGATGCTATTAAAGAACTTGTAGAAAATAATATGTTGTAAAATAAAGAGATTCTTCTAAACTAAGAGTAGCTATTAACATAAGAAATATGCAGTGTAATTAGATGATAATAGTTGGTTCCAGTTACTTAACTGAATAACGTTCTTTCCCATTTGCAAGGACCCTATGCAGTGTCGACCTGTAAATAAGAAAATAACAGAGAGATACATAAGCATGCAGTTTTGTCTACGGATATATTAATGAATTGTTGCATGAAACTTACAATATAATTGCTAAAATTTCAGAAAAATTGGTACAATTGATTGGAAGTTACCGAAATATGCAGTTAGTCCATCTCTCTAACATATCCCCAATATTAATAATGAGAGCTCTGCAAGTACACATAGAAAAGGAGGTACACATGAACCTTTTCCTGAACGTTAATCAAACAAGCTAACACATTTCTCACGCCATAAAACATAATCAAATTGAGGGACACTCTAGATACTTTGAAGGTTTTGTACATAAAATGAGTGGAAAATATCATCAAATTAAGTGATCACAGCAGTTAAAGAGGCATATTTTAGTCAACCTACAAAGCAAGATATCCATCAAATTGTCCAGTATTCAGTTTAATAATAGCAAAAAGTGTAGAATGGCCATCACAAATAGCTCTTGCTAAGCCCCAACTCCAACTTGAGAACACATAAACACTTATAATTATATTATGTAGATGATATATTTCCCTCTTCCATCTTGTAGGAGAAGATCTTTTTGTAACTTAAAAAGGCATCAATCGAGTATTGTTCTACACACAATCTCTGGTTGTGATAAACATGTCGATCCAATATATGTTTGCAGACATAGGTAATATATCGAGCTCCTCCCTATTCCCACCTGAGATATGTTTTACCATGTTACACCTATTTTGCACAATGCAAATGTATCAAACACCAATAAATAGTGAGGAACAGGAAATTAGAAACCACAAAGAACTTAGACACAATGGTTACCAAGCAAAAGTGTGTGTTAAATTCTACAAAGAAGCTTGGAGTGTTATAAGATGATTTCTTTCAGACAATTAGAAGTTTCTTTCATCATGGAAAAAGCTTAAAAGAAATCAACTTTACTGTTATTGTTTTAATTCTAAAAGTACAATGTCCCTCTTTTGCAACTGAGAATAGACCCATAGCTTGCTACAATGGCATTTTATAAACCTATATCCAACATTTTAACAAATAGACTCAAGAAGGTTATTAATGAAGTGGTTAGTCCAAATTAAGTTGTTTTTATCAAAGGAAGGAGCATATTGCACAATGTTTTGCTAGCGCAATAGATCATCGAACACTATGGGAGAAGAAGTCTTAGCCCAAGATGTGTGTTTAAAATTGACATCAAGAAGGCTTATGGCCTAAGTTGCATGGAAACGGGTGCAGGTTTCCGGTACAGGTACGGGATAGGACAAATTTATAAAAGGTAGTGTATGGGGACACAACTAAATAAATATTTACACACACATTATATATCGAAAATAATAATTTACATGAGATCAATATTTTTTTCATTCACGTGTTATGAGAATTCAAATTCATAATATTTTTATTCTTTTATTATGTGGATTATAAATTGGAAAACCATCAATTTTGAAATAGACACCCAAACGATTCTGTAAAATTGTAGCTCGAAATTAGACCTATACCCAACAAGTTTTAAGGAGTGGATGTGAAGTGTAGGATATGTGCCCAAGAACTGTATGAGTTTTTAATTTAAAAAATATATTGCATAAGTGAGTACATGCGAGAATAAATGTACTCATATATGCAAGGAGTGTTTGAGGAGTTTGGGTACAGATACAAGTAGGGGTACGTTTCAGAATGTCATGTGAGTTTGGTTTTCTTCAGAATGTCCTACGAATTTGTACGAATATAGATACAGGTACGGATATGGGTACGGGTACGAATATGGGTACAAAGGTAACCAGTAAATGCAAAAGGTGACCAGAAAAGGCAAAAGCTAAATAGCAGGTATTTTCTCGGTATATTTTTGCATTTTTTGGTTAATTTCTTTTGCTTTTAGATTATCTTCGATGTTTCATTAATTCTCACCATGGCTCTCTTGTCACCATCTATCCCACGCCAAACATTAGCAAATATCTCATCAAACTTCTCCTTCACCTCCTCCTCTTCAAACCAAATCCTTGCATTTTGTCCACAAGACACATCACACGTCAAACCTCTCTATCATCTCTACCTCCTATCTCTTCCTCAAGATCAAATCAGGAACCGCATGGCCTCTTTCTCCTCCTCATCCTTCCTCCTTCACAAGTAGGCCTCCTTCTCTTCCTCTTTTCTGCTCAAGTTCAAATAAAAATCTCTATGAGCCCCCCCCCCCCTCCTTTTTTTTTCTTTCTCCTCTTTAAATAAAATCTCTAATATCCTCTTTCTTCCTCCTCGACTCACTCGAAGACTTAACTTTGCGACTACCATTAAAGGGGCATGGGCATTTGAGGGTTTAACTAAAATATTGGTGGGGACAAGGGGAAGGTAATTTAAAAAAATGATATGGGCGGGCATTTAAGAGGGGGGTTTAAGCTTAAGGCCTTTTAACTTGGACGGGGAACCATGCTTTCATTTTTCTAGAGGGTAGAAGTATTTTTGCAAATATAAAAAATAACATTATGATCTATATTTCCTTGCTGCTAGAGTTAGAATACTTAGAATCTTTTAAATGATCATGTTAGAACCTTTGCTTCTACTCTTGTCGATTTGCAGATCTTTTTTAAGCATATTAAAGTAAATTCCTGGATAACACTGTATATCTCTTCTCAAGTGGCAAATTCTTTTCCATTTGTTACGTGTCTTCTAACTAAAGTGTAACACGCAATGTCAGGAAAAGTTTATACCCAATAACTTAAATATGAACTAAAATGGACATAAAGCTAATCCTTTCAAATGTGCTATAATCCATCATATTTATACTAGAACTCTGCAAGTGCAAACGCACTTGCCACAGACATTAATATGTATAAAATACATATGGTTGTAAGGTAAATCATGAAAACTAAATGAACCATCTTCTCATCCTACATTTCTCTTCTTTCAATTTTTAAAAATTGTGGCTGCATCAATGAAAAGAAAAAGGCAAAATTATAGAAAATCCCCCTAGGGTATCTAGAATAGACAACAAACCCCCTCAAGTTTCAAAAGTGACATTTTCTCCCCCTTCCCCCCCTCTAAGCCCTCTTCAAATCTTTTTCCCAGTAAAATCACATTAGCCTCATGTGACACGTTAATTGACAAAATTACCCTTATTCTTCTGCTTAGCAAATAAAGCATCATATTTTATTTCTTCTTCCTCTTTTCCATTTCTTTGGGGACGAGAACAGCACTCCTATGATAAAATTGATCTCGCTCCATCTTTCTTCAAATTTCTCTGTTATCTTTCTCCAACTCTTTTCTCAAAATTAGATCTTTTATTTGATCTTTCTTCCAAAAATTTATGTTTGATCTGACTGGGGCTTTAGACAATTTTCAAGCCCTAAAAATTTCAACACCATGTAAGGATGAATATTCTAGATTTGGATTTAGCTGAAACTACTGGGAGGGAGAATCACATAAAGGTAATCTCTTTTCATATTTATGATTTTATTTAAGAATTTTTGAAGTAAAATAGGAGTTTTGACGAGTTTATGAAATCGTTTTCATAGGTTTCACTTATTTGTTTGTTGATTTTCTATTTTTCAGCACTCTTTTACAATAGGGTTTCTTGATTTTCTATTTGTTTCTTAGTCTTGTATTGGTTTTGTTGATTATTGTTTGTTTTCAAGGATTTTTTTCAAAGGTAATTTTTTTTACCCAAATATTACAAGTTAATTCCCATATTATGAACTTTTGTTGATTTTGTTGTTTGTTTATTCCCATGCCTGCCCATCTGTTTCATGTACATTAGTTAATTTGTATTCATTTTCTATAAATGCAGCAATGAGTTCTGAATTTTCTTTAGAAGCAAGGTGTTTGATTGGGGATGCACTTGAACCATGTTCAACTGCTTTTACACCAACAATTAACATTCTTGAGGACTTGGATGATATTGAAACTATTGATTCCACATATGCACTGAGCAATGAACTTAGAAGTTATTGCAGTTCCAATAAAGAACAACTAGAGGTTGAAAGAATCAGTATCGCGCCGCTTGACATGGATAATGTTATTAGTAAGCCACAACTTCAAGTAGCTCTAAGATTCTCTAATGCCCATCATTTCAAATGGGTTGCTCGACAAAATGCTATTTATGAGAGGTTTCAGATAAAAATGATAAAAGATGATCCTGAGAAAGTAACTATAAAATGCAAGAGTGAAACTTGTCCATGGAGAATTCATGCATCTTAGGATACGAGGAAAGATCTTTTTGCTATCAAAACATTCACTGAAGAGCACAATTGTGAGAAATCTGATAAGATTTTGCAAGCAAATTCAAATTGGCTTTAAAAAAAGGTTTTTGGAACTTATTAGAAATAATCTCACTATACCTAACGATTCACTGGAGGGTTTTATTGATCAAGAGTTGGGTATAGCAAGTAGTGAAAGTCAAGTTTGAAGAGCTAAGAAAAAAGAATTGGGTATAATTCATGGTGAGACAAAAGATCAATACAAAAGAATTAGGAATTATGCTCAATTTTGTTTGGATTGAAATCAAGGAAGTAGGATGGTAATTAAAATTGAAAGACCACTTCCTAATGGCCCCTCTCACTTATTTGAGATTTTTTTTGTTGCTTTGGCTCACTAGTGAAGGGATTTCTACAAGGTTGTAGACCCTTCCTTGGATTAGATGGTTAAAGAATGAGATAGATTCTGGGGTACTACTATGTGCAGTTGCTAGAGATGCTAATAATCAGATGTATCCTGTCGTATGGGGAGTTGCTAAGGGAGAGAATAAAGAAAGATAGATTTGGTTCTTGAAGAATTTACTTGAATGCATAGGTCCATGGGAAGAACATGGTTGTACTTTCATTAGTGATGGAAAAAAGGTAATATAATCTTTTTCTCATTTACATTATATTTTTATAGCAAATATATTTCACTGTAATTAATTTTTATATTATGTGTAGGGGTTAGTTGAAGCCATGGCTAAGTTGCTTCCGAGGGCAAAGCATCGCTATTGTGTTAGGCATCTCTCAGCAAATTTTAGAACTCACCATAAAGGCAAGGGGTTGAAAGATATGTTATGGAATAGTGCAAGATCATCTACAGATGAGGTTTTTAATGAAAACATGGAGAAATTGAGAGCAAAAGCTGAAGATGCATTCAATTACTTAAACGTTATTCCAAGAGCTCAATGGTCAACATGTGTGTTCCGTACTACTTCAGAGTCTGATCTTCTTGAGAACAATATTTTTGAATGTTTTAACAAGTGGATTTTAATAGCAAGAGAGAAAAGTGTCCCGTCAATGTTGGATATGACGAGTCGACAAGTCATGAAGAGATTACAACAAAAAAAGAAAATATAATGAAATGGAAGCAAGACAAGGAAATGTGTCCAATAATATATGAAAAATTAGAAAGTGTAAGGAAGGAATCAAATATAGCAAACGCTCTTTGTGTCGGTCTTGGATTGTATGAGGTCTCTTGGCACAATGCGAGGTATGAAGTCGATTTGAATGCAAAGACATGTGGTTGCAGGATGTGGCAATTATATGGTATTCCATGTAGACATGGATGTGCTGCCATTAGAACGGATAGAGGAAATTTTGAAACATATATCGAAAAATGCTATTGTAGAGAAGCTTACTTCATAGCATATGAAGGTATGAACCATCCTATTCCACACATGTTTGCGTGGCCTGATGTTGGTGGAGAACAAATTGAGCCTCCATTGTTGAAGAAAAAACTAGGTAGACCCAAAAAGGCAAGAAAGAAAGGGCCCGACGAAATTTCAAGTTGTTCCACTCTAAAAGTGGTAATTCTCTACATTGTAGCCATTGTGGAGGATGGGGACATAACAAAAGAACTTGCAAGAATCCTCATAGAGTTCAGAACAAGGGAAGAGCTGGAAGACCGCCTTGGATGACAATTCGAGGAAGGGGAAATGTGGTAAGTAATGATAGGTTTGCCAGTATGAGCACCACTATAGGAAAAGAGACATCAACAGGGCTGCAGTGATGAACTATTTGTGAAGCTGATTTGTCATAGAAACTAATTTATTTTTGTGAACTCTTAGCTAATTATCTCTTTGGATTGCTTTCTGCAGTGCTATATTTTTGTAGTATGTTGGAAAAGCAAATCAATGAATGCTGAATATTTGCTATTTAAATTTGTATAGATTTAATGGTTTACAATGTTGCTTTCTGCTCACTCATTAGACTTTGGTTTCTTGGATTTTTGCTTCTCAAAATTTTAAATGTTTTATGTTTACAATGTTTCTCTCTTATGTAGTTCTGGAATAAAACAAGAACAATTATTTTAGCATATGTAAATGTGTTAGATGGCAGTTAACTCCATCCAAAAGTGCATTATCGATAGCTTGGTTCATGGTTTTTGTTTTTTTTTTTTAAAGGGATGTTCATGAGCAAATGTTTCTTGCTCATTCATTTCTTCACTGAACCAGGTAAGAGTGCATCCCACATGCTCACAAGAAGGCGCCAGCTAGATAGTGGGAAATTAACAAAAAAACAAAACAAACAGTGGGAAATTAAATAAAGAGTAGAGGGGTAATTTGGTCTATTAATGGGTCACATGACATTCATGTGATCCTATTAGATTGAAAATTTTACAATGAGGGGGAGAAAGTGTTAATTTTAAAATCTGAGGGGGAGAAAGTGTTAGTTTTGAAACTTGAGGAATATTTTCTATCAGTCCTTTAAATCCTAGGGAGATTATCTATTATTTTGCCGAATAAAAATTTTGTTGTATTTCCTATTAATTAGCTTAGTTTTGTTTCTTTTGTTCTAGAGTAGAATCCAATACAAAGTCCAACATGAAATCTCTTACATTATTTATTAGAGATGAGGAAGATTTGTCCCTGATTCTTCTAAGTTTTCAATTTCCCTAAAATTTAATTGATATAATATAAGTATGTAGATGGATACATCATATACATTTTAAATATTTTGTAATGATTACTAATAAAACATATTTATTGCAAAGTTTGATACAGAAATTATCTAAGTTAATAGATGATCCTAATATAAATCTGTAAGGAATTTATATAGTAAAAAGAATAAGATACTCAAATGATTGTAAAGAAAGAAAAAGACATAATATTATTAAAGAAAATGATTGTAAACTAAGTTGTATGGATATGGGTACACGTACTTGACATGGCGAATTTGTAAAAGGTAGGGTACAAATGTATGGACTGATATCATTGTTCTAAGCTAGATAGACAAAACGACCCTTTATAATTGAAGTTTTTAATTGAATATGGGCTGAAACTGTTGAAAGAAGTAATTAGAGAGGATTCATTTTAGTTCCCTCTCTTAGATGTTATTTATAATACCACAAATACAAAGAGACTTGTCTCTAACCAATATGGGACTAAACAACATAAAACAACTCTCAACACTCCTCAAGATGAGCGAAAGATATCTATTAAGCCCATCTTATCACACCCTCTAGCTAGGTGTACTGAGCTAAGTCCTTTAGTCAAGCAGTCTGCAGCCTGATTCTTAGTTAGAACATGGCCTAACTCCAGTAGCCCACTGTTCAGCTTCTCTTTGATGAAAAACCTGTCAATCTCGATGTGCTTGATTCTATCATGCTGCACTGGGTTGTTGGTAATGCTGATAGCTGACTTGTTGTCGCACCACAATCTAATCTTAGCCGCTTGATCTAGCTTTAGCTCCACCAGCATGCTTTTCAGCCGCATCAACTCCGCAACCCCCACGGCCATTGCTCTGTACTCTGCTTCAACTGCTGATCTTGCCACCACAGATTGCTTCTTGCTTTTTCAGGAGACTAAGTTACCTCCTACAAATATGCAGTTCCTGAGGTAGACCTCCTATCATCTCCACAGCTAGCCCAATCCGAGTCACAGTAGCCCTCAATATTCATATGGCCACTCCTCCTGAATATCAGCCCTTTGCTAGGGGCACCCTTCGAATACTTCAGGATCTGGTATACTGCATCCATATGACCCTTCCTCGAGTCATGCATATAGCGGCTCACCACGCTCACCGCAAATAAAATGTCTAGACGTGTGTGACTTAGGTAGATCAACCTACCAACCAATCTCTGATATCTCTCATGATCAACTAGTTCTCCTGCCTCAGTACTCAGCTTGAACCTTTGATCTATAGGTGTAGTAGCAGATTTGCACCCTAACATCTCTGTCTCTGTAAGAAGATCCAGTGCATACTTCCTCGGAGAGAGAACAATCCCCTCCGCTCTATGAACTATCTCTATTCCAAGAAAGTATCGAAACTGAATCAGATCCTTCACTTCAAATTCTTTGCTTGATCTCACCTTGAACTGGGCAATCTCTTTCTCATCATCCACTGTGATGATCATGTTATCTACATACAATGCAAGCATAGTGATGTTGCCTCCACTTCTTCGAAAGAATAAAATATGGTCGGCATTGATCTGCTTGTATCCCATACCAACCATAGCTCTTCTGAACCTATCGAACCATACTCGGGGAGACTGCTTTAGCCCACACAAAGACTTCTTCAACCTGTAGATCTTACCCACTGTCTGTCCTGTGCTAAATCCTAGTAGTATCTCCATATACACATCCTCCACTAGATCCCCATGAAGAAATGCATTTTTTACGTCTAATTGGTGTAGTTCCCATGCACTATTTGCTGCCAGAGAGATCAGCATCCGAACAGTGCTCATCTTCACCAATGGTGTAAAAGTCTCATCGTAGTCAATGCCGTATGTCTGGCTGTACCCTTTTGCTACCAGTCGTCCCTTGTAGCGTTCAACATATTCTTCTGGATTCTACTTTATAGTAAACACCCATTTGCATCCCACTGCTCTTTTCCCTGCTAGCAGTGTCACCAACTTCTATGTGTGGTTCTTCTTGAGAGCCCCCAGCTCCTCGTGCATGGCTGCATTCCACATTGGGTCATTTTTAGCAGCCTGTCAGTTATTAGGTATAGTAACAAAATTTAATGATGCAATGAATGCTCTATATAAAGGGGTATGTTAGAATAGGAAATAAATTGAAAAAGATCCCAACCATATATGTCAGGAAAATTACCCGCATTACTGCGAGCAGTCCTTCTTACAGACACTGATATAGACAGAGGGGTAGAAGTAGAAGGAATGATATCACCTAAAGTGAAGGATGGTGTAGGTGTCTCAAGAGTTAGAGCAGAGCGGGACGAGTGACTGGGCACTGACACTGTAGGCACCTCTAACTGCTTTCCCTTCCTTCTGTATGTAGGCAACTCCCCTTGAGCTGTAGGCAACTACCCCTGAGCTGTAGGCCTAGCATCCTTTGTCTCCTCATCCTCCCCTTCGTTTTCATCCTCCTGCTCTTCTGAGTAAGGGACCGAAATTGGGATTGACCCCCTTGAGCTCTCACTATTCTCCCCCTCTTGTCTTATACCTCCAGTATTAGGCGAGTCTCCAAAGAGTGAAATTACTCCCAATGTGTAATATGGCTCGAGCTCTCGAAACCGCATATCCATGCTGACAAATATTCTTTTTCCACTGGGCTCCAATAGACATACCCTTTCTGTATGCCAGAGTATCCCACGAACATACACTTCACAGCTCTGAGGTCCAATTTCCTAACAGATAGTCTGTTGTCCTTCACAAAGCACACACAGCTAAACACCTCAATGGTAGAATCCCCCTGTTGTCTCCCTTCAATGTCTCACGCGGAGACTTCCATTTCAATACACTCAAAGGTATCCTATTGATTAAGTGGGCAGCCATCAAAACTGCTAATCCCCACAATGTCTTTGGGACATTCATTGTCATCATCATACTCCTAGCAACTTATAGGAGATGTCTATTTTTCCTCTCTGCTATCCCATTCTGAACTGGGGTGTATGTGCATGTAGTCTGGTGTTGTATTTATTGAGCTGACAGATACTCCTCAAATATTCTGTTAGTGTATTCTGTCCCATTATCTGACCTCAACACCTTTACCACTGTGCCATACTGAGTTTGGATGTGCCTATGAAAGTCTTTGAAACAACCAACTACATCATTCTTATTTTTCATCAGGTACAC
>JBAKGM010019536.1:0-10395 GCA_037177215.1 Asparagus racemosus | reverse complement strand
CCATCCACAAACCCTAATTTGTTATTTGCCCTCAGCACACGTCTCATCAGCCTATACCATGTTGGATAATTGTTTCCGTTCATTTTGCATGAGACCAGTGGGGTCTCGGAGTGTTCGGATGTGTTGGTGTGGTACGGAGAGGAAGCAGGTGGCACGGTGGTGAGTTACTAGTTTCCGGCCGTCGTGGCTAGGGTTAGGGTTCGGGATTTTGACTTGGCTCTAATACCAAGAAGAATTCTATAGTTTGGAATAATATTTTCTTGTTGTCTTTTCTCCATGTACAAGTATGATTTAAATAGAAGAATACAATCACAGCTAATCAAGGCTAATCAAAGCTAATCAAGGCTATCCTAATTTTCTTGACACAAATCAAGGAACTACCTAGTTTGTTACAATAAGAATATCTTGCCAATTAATACAATTAAAACTGAATCCCATATTCTGGGCACAAATCAAGGAGCTACCTAGTATGTGACAACAAGAATATCTTGCTAATTAATACAATTAAAACCGAATCCCATATTCCGGGCACAAATCAAGGAGCTACCTAGTTTGTTGTAACAAAAATATCTTGCTAATTAATACAATTAAAACTAAATCCCATATTCCTTAATAACTAGCACCCTCAAATCTGGTTGTTGCCCTTTCCTTACGGAGATCCAAACCCTAGAGCTATTCATTGCATTGCCTTCGTCACTATCCATTCTCTTCATTAGAATCACCATCTAGGCCTCCCTTATCGGCCTGTCATTAGTATGCTCCCTTCTATACTACTCGGCCTTTTCAAAGGAAACACGAGCAAGGATATAATCAGTGTTCTAAAGGTCTATGATGGCACATGCACTTACTTTTCATGGCCCCTGGTTCACCAATCTACAGTTTGTTGTCGCTACAGATCCCCAAAATGTTGAATACCTTCTCAAAACCAAGTTCATCAACTATCCTAGAGGCGAATATTTTGGCACTATATTTGGCAACTTGCTAGGCGATGGCATTTTTGGGGCCGATGACGACAAGTAGAAGCTCCATAGACATTCTACAAGCATTGAACTCCACTCTGGAAATTTCAAAGCCCTAACGGCTACATCACTCCACGAACTAGTCCACTCTAGGCTCCACCCGATTCTTGAATTAGACTATGACGATAAGTCTCCTCTTGATCTTCAGGTTATACTGTTGAGGCTCACATTTGATAATGTCTGCATTATAGCACTCAGCACTGATCATGGCTACCTTGTACCGGGACTACCCCAAGTACCCTTTGCTCGTGCTTTTGAGATTGCGACTGAAGCCACAGTCTTAAAATTTATGATCCCGATGATGATATGGAAGTTGCTTAGTTTCTAGGATATTGACATCAAGAGAAGGCTGAAGAGATCGCTCAAGATAGTCAATGAGTTCGCATATGGAGTGATTAATACAAGGAAGAAGGAAATGGAGGTGGTGAACAGGCGGAGATTGGATCTTCTCACAGTGTTTATGGTGCTCAAGGATGGAGAGGGTAAAGAGTTCCCAGACAAGTTCTTGAGAGACATATTGTCAACTTCATACTAGCAAGGAGAGACAAGAGCTTGGTTGCACTGGTTTGGTTCTTCTAGTTCTCGGATAAAAATCCTCAGCTTATTGAATATGACTTGCATTGAAACAATTCAAGTCAAATCCTAATTTGATTAGGATTAACAGTTTGACTTTGAACGGAAAGACAAATTACAATTGGAATTAAATTCCAAGTAGAAGAGGACTTGGATTTGAACAATTCTTTAAAATATCATGAGAAAGGAATCTTGTAGGGATTAAAATTGGTTAAAGAAAGGAATTCTACATAAACTAAAACTAGGAGGAAAGAAATTTATAAACGCCCTTGAGATATTCATTGCAATATGAGAAGAAAACAGTCAAGAAGATGAGGAAAAAGAAGAAGAAAAGGTGATTACTCTTCTAAGGTTTTACAAGAGGAATGTTATTATCCTTGTGAGCATTTAAAATAATTACTCTTGTGAGGTGATAACAAAAGGAAAGTGTTTATGTATCGTCTTCTTTAAGTAATAAAGAAATCTCCCCCTTCTCCCGTGGATGTAGGTTATTGCCGAACCACGTAAAATCTTTTTATTATGTGTGATTGTTATTTGTTTTTGATTATCTCTCCATAAAATTAAGGTTTCCTGCAAAATCCTAAAACTTAAAGTCTTTTTTCGGGGACTAAAGTCAACTAGATTCTCTACAAGTGGCATCAGAGCAGATGATTAGTCAGATCTGGGATTCTCTTGGACAAATCATGGCCATATTTGTTTAAGGAAAATTAGAGTTTCATGTGGGACATGTGAGTTTCATAGCGCTCAACTTATATTAAAGTGCTTTAAGATTTATCGATCTCTTAAATCCCAGATCAGATAGTCTAGGGATTGTCGGCAAGAATCAGGAAATCAAAAGTGGAGCTCGTTTGATCGAGGAGTTGATTTTTAAATTCATTTAGGTGCTCGAAAGGCAATGATTAATCTGATGGCAGATGGGCAATGTGCAATCATTGCTAGAGCAGATACTTATAATTGAGATTGGTACATGACTTTGTGCGGAGGTCATAAAGTGATCATCTAGGTACACATTTGTGATAGCAAAATGCAGTGTAAACCACACAGTACAAGACATTAGGCCAAAGTCATGAAAGGTATTTAAGTACTCATTCAGTTGAGAAAGGCACATGGTATAGGGTGGAGATTGCGACAGTATGCAACTTTAGGTGAAGCTTGTGGAGGCACTCATGGATTTGAAGAAGGCATTCGGCTTCAGGAGGAGGTAGTGAGGGATGTTTGGTACTCATGTCACGACATCAGGTGCAGTCATGAAGGTATTCTCACACTCAAAGTTTGAGGATGGTACGCGGCATAAGGTGGAGGTTGTGAAGGTGACGCAAGGTGATGAGATTATGCAATACAAGCCAAGGTGGAGATTATTGAACATGGCTTGCATTAAAACAATTCAAGTAAAATCCTAATTCGATTAGGATTAGAAGTTTGACTTTGACTGGAATGACAAATTGTAATTAGAATTAAATTCTAATAGAAGAGGTCTAGAATTTAAATAATTCTAGAAAGTGTCATGAGAAAGGAATACTATGGAATTAGAGTTGGTCAAAGGAAGGAATTCTACATGAGCTCAAATTAAGAGGGAAAAACTATAAATACCCTTGAGAGGTTTATTGTAATATGAAAAGTAAACAGTTAAGAAGGTGAGGAAAAAGAAATAGAAAATGATATTACTCTTGTGAGGATTTACAAGAGGAAGATTATTATTCCTGTGAGGATTTACAAGAATTACTCTTATGAGGTGATAAAGAGAGGCAAGTGTTTATGCATCTTCTTGTTCAAGTAACAAAGAAATCACATCCTTCTCTCATGGACGTAGGTCATTGCCGAACCACGTAAAATCTTCTTGCTTTGTGTGATTGTTGTTTGTTTTTTATTATCTCACCATAAAATTAAGGTTGCCCACAAAACCCTTAAAGTTAAGTATTTGTTCGGGATCTAAAGTCGACTAAATTCCCTACACAGGTTGACGAGAAGATTGTGGAGGAGGTTATGAAAATTGGAAATCTGAGAAGAGAGAAAGGAGATGGCAATGATGGGGATGTTGTTTTTGAACCAGAGGAAGTTAAGAGGATGGAATACTTGCACGCTGCTCTTTCGGAGTCTCTAAGGCTGTATCCTTCAGTTCCATTGAATCGCAAACAGGTATGTACCATACTACCTGACAATAAAATAGAAATCATTAGAATCAGTTTATGTTTCAGATAAATTTTAAATTTCAAGTAACAGGTGATGAGTGTACATTTAATGTTGCTTTATGTAGAAGGCTGCTATCCTTGTTCAATAATTAGGCTATATGTGCATTCTCGCCATATTTATCAGCGTGGCACTGCTGAAACATATAAGATTAAACAAATTTTTATCTTACTCATAACTAATTATAGTCAAGTCACTGTCTACTCTAACTAGTTTGATTATTTGTTTTACCTCTGGCACTTTTACAATATGTCTGTCTTCAGTTGAGTAGGCTGTGTAGGATGGTATACTCCCAAATAGATCTGTACTGAAGAAAGGAAGAAGGATCCTGCATTCTATTTACACAATGGGGCGTACGGAGAGTATATGGGGTAAGGATTCCAGAGAGTACAAGCCAGAGAGATGGATTAAAGACAGAAATTTCATGAGCGAGTCACCCTACAAGTTCACTGCATTTCATGGCAGGCTAAGATTGTGCATGGTCAAGGATTTCACCTACTATCAGGTGAAGTACATCGCAGCTTCCATCTTATATCATTATTATGTGAAGATTACCGAGAACCACTCTGTGCCTCCAAAACTAGCCCTCACCATGTAAAATGAAGCATGGATTGAAGGTCACACTTCATAAGAGGTCCAATTATGCAAGGAAAAAAAGGTATAAGGAGTCAATAAGACCTTAAAAAATAGAGCAAATAGGAGTAGTTTTGAGCTCTGTATTTTATCTCTATGGCTTTCTAATAGAACATTTATGGATCATGCTGTTAGTGTACATAGGTATATATTAGTACACCATGTGTGTGTGCTCTGTTGGGATATTTTGGTATATACTATAGTCTTTTAGCACGTGCTAAGCACGATTTTATCGCAATTCATCTATATTTTGTCATGTGTCAATCACTCGTATTTGAATATAATTTAAAATAATTAATGACTCACTCCCCTTTGAAGCATCGAACCCCAACCTCCCCCACCCCCATTGAGTTTTGAGAACATGTCCCCATTTGGGAATCATGATATTGAACAACTTCTATAATGCTATAAATAAAATTAAGATCATTTAAACTTATATTTTTCATATGAAATGAATAAAACGAAGATAATCAAAATATACCTAAATGCAATTTGAATGAAATTAAGATATAAAACTATTTAATATTCAAAAAATATTATTCACAAATGATGCATCACCAAAAAAAATAGTTCTCAATCAAACAATCAATCATAGAATGTAATAAGCAAAAATTAAGAAAAGCTCCAATAATTTTCAATCATTTTTTCTCCGTCTTAATCCTCTTCTTCAAAGCTAAAAGAGCTGGCTCTTTGTCCATCTCTATAAAATGTAAAACATGTTTATTTAGTAAATTTAATATTAAAAATTATATATTAAAATTAGTTAATGTATAAATAAGCCAACTTGATTATATCCTTATTTTTTCACTAGTTGTAGGTGGGATTTTAAATGCAGAAGAGTCAAGTGTAGCAATAGGTGATATATCTAAAATCTTCTTTTTACCTTTGCTATTAGTGATGGATATTAGTGTGGATAAGTTTAGATATCAATGGTACCATCCTAATTCAATTCAATTGGTTTCTCATCCTATAATAGTAATACATTCATCTTATAATAACATAAACATGATTTAATTTTTGAAATAAATAAACTAATATTAAATTTATCAAAAAACCTTCTTCTTAGAATTTTTGTCAGAGATATTTTTAGGTGTCGATAAGTTTGGAGTATATTCAATTGATTCACTGTCATCGCCATCAACCATTGTCATATCATGTGATTTGTCATCCTTTGATAAAAATAAATTTAGTATTATAAGAATGAATATATTGCATAAAATTATGGAACATAATGTTATTAATTAGATTATCGAAATGTTACCTTCCCATCAGTTAGCAATAACAGTCCCTTGAGTTTTTTACCATCCACATCATCATCAACGATTTTAATAATCGTGTAGTCTTCAATGCATTCATTTGCGTTAAACTCTGTAATTTTAACATGAAAATGCATATTTCTATCGATTTATCTCTTGATAACAAGTGGAATATCCTTATTTCTACATCTTATTTAAGCAAATATAAACACAATTTTCAATTTCATCTATTCAATTAAAAAACATATTGAAACTTTAATTAAATTTCAAGATAATGTATCAAACCCAGCAAAGTTGCTAATTTAAAGGACCAATTTCCATCAAATGAAGAAAATCATGATGGAATATTACAAATGTAGTGATACCTATTTCATCTGTCACTTATAAGGTAAGTTTGTACCTAAAATTAAATAATATACTTGCATCAAATTAAGATTAATCAATTTGGTGTTTTTAAACTATAAATTACTGATATTTATAAAATTTATAATATCCTATTTACCTTTCTTCTACATAGTTGATTTTCTTTTTGTGATGACTACAATAAAGAACTCCACTGATCTCTTTCACATTGTTATTGCAATCAGCATGAGAAGGATATCGCCAACCCGACAACTCCTCAATTCACATGATTTGAGCATTGCAAAAAAAAATATTTCTCCCAAAAATAGTATAGATAAACAATATAATCATCAAGTGAATTATAAAAAAACAAAATAAAAAAATAAAGTGCATGATAAATGAATTAAAGTATTAACCTAAGCATCTATGTAATGTATTTATATAGTTATTGTATTATAATTTAAATGATATATATTTTGTATAAATTATTTTAGCGAATTAAAATTAAATGGACCAAGTATATTGTGCAATAATAAGACACTCTTGTCATTGTAACCTATTTTTTTATATACATATATTGTTAAAAACAATAATTGAATACATATATAATTTAGTAAATAATTCAATTCTATTATAAATAAAAATTCACTAACATTGCAAATCATTTAATTCCTTTACTTCAAAAATTTCATTAATTATACCATCATTGATTTCAAACTTCACTTGTGAGCTTAGTGATCTTATACCAATCTCAAAACTTTGGTATTGAGTTATCACATCAATAGAACTGAGAAAAAAATAAAGAAAAATAATTACTTATATTGGTAATTCTAATCATTCTGAATATATTTTATGAAAATCGAATTAGCTTTCAGAATACCTTTCATTTGAAATTCAATAAATTTTGAAAATAAAGTAAATCATGATATTTTGCATATAAACAATACATACTATTAGCTTTCAGAAATATTCGTAGCAATAGTTGGTGTTTTGATCTATGAAAGTTGAAATAATATTATATTATTTGTTGTTCTGTAAATTCAAATTTTGAAATTAATTAATATTATTTCAATACATGAAAGTCCTATTTTAACACTGAAACTTTTAAATATATTATGCAGTAATTAGAAGTAATAAATTCTTAAAATAAAGTATTAGAAAATCTACCAAAATAAGAGCTCAGTTATTGAGGTTAACATTGATATCAATCCAACTGCTTTCAACAATTTTAAAAGAATATTAAAATTAGAAATAAACAACAATCATAAATCACAAAAAATACTTGTTAGAAATACTATGATAAGAACTATGCTCAGAAAAATTTATATTCTAAAAAAGAAAAAAAGAAAACTATTTATAGAATAACTAATAGTGTTTAATTTTCTAATTTAAACAATGTCTAAAAAATTAAATAGAATATTGGAGCTTAGTTACATTGAATCAATTATTGAAAATTAAACAGATAATTTCATATTTTAGAAAAATCTAAAAAGTAATCAAAAATCCAAAAATCACGATAATCGTATAAATGTAAATATTTTAGAAATAACTAAAAATGCAAATCCTAATATTATATGATTTATGAAAATAGAAATAATTTCAACATAAACTAATATTTTGATTAAAATTATATTTTATTAAATTTCAAAATTACAGATATTTTTAGACAATATAAAATCATAATTTATGAATAAAATCCTAATCATAAAAATTTTAGATAATAAAATCTGAAATACAAAAAATATTTATTTTAGAATATTATGAAATTAACTAATTTCTTAATCATTATTAAATTTATTATAGCATCTAAATTTGACAAATATTATTTTTTTTATTTAGTATAGCAAGAAAATTTCACTTTCAAATTTAATATACGCCAAATACTTTTGTGAAAAACATATCAATGAATTGATAAATATGGTAATTCAAAATAAATCATGATATTCTACATATAAACAGTACATTCAAGAAAAGTTTAGACTTCAAGAAATGTCATAATTCAAGAAAATCATGTTAGTAAATACCGTAATAAGAAATTTACCAATATCCAAGCTTAGTTATTGACATCACCTTGATATTCTATCCAATTTCTTCCAAACCACGTCCTGCAATATTAAACATAAAAATATAGAAATAAGCTACAGTCATAAATCAAACTATATATTTGTTGAAAATATTGATCTTA
This sequence comes from Asparagus racemosus, assembly GCA_037177215.1. NCBI lineage: Eukaryota > Viridiplantae > Streptophyta > Magnoliopsida > Asparagales > Asparagaceae > Asparagus > Asparagus racemosus. Next base: position 2,200 of record JBAKGM010019536.1, on the reverse strand, counting down.
AAATTATGATCGAAAAATTGTATTTTGAAAGTAAAAAAATTAAAAATAACAGGAAATTTATCAATTTTCAAAATCATTTATTGAAGTTATCTTAGCTTAGTGATTTTCAATCTAACCATTTTCTAATCACGACCTACGATTTTAAACATAATAAAAAAATAAGATACAATCAAAAATCATGACAAATACTTGTTGCAAAAATTATTCTGAGAATTATGATCAGAATTATTATATTCTAAAAAATAACAAAAAAATACTTTTAACAAATTAATTTTACAAAACAATTACCAACATCCAAGCTCAATTATTGAAGTTATCTTTGATATTCAATCCAACTATTTTTAAATAACAGCCTCCAATATTAAATAAAATAAAAAATAATAATTACGTATAGTCATAAATCAGAATAATGATTATATAGTCAGTGACTGATATTATGGGTGTCTAAAAGATTGATTCAAATCATAGGATACTATCAAATTTTAAAATACCATTTATTTTTTATTATGTTATTTTTTATCATACTGAAGAATACTTTTATCAATTTCATGAATTGTCTATATTTAGTAAATTTGAAAATCTAAAATTTAGAAATTTATCACTATTTAGTTTTTTCATGAATTATTTTAAAGAAATTCTAAAACTAAATAATTTTGAATAAAAATAAATTTTCCCAAATATTTAAAAATTAAAAATCCAAAATTCAACTTTATCTCAAAAATTTTGGAACTGTCTTATTTCGAATAAGGATATATTTTTAGGAATATTTAAAAAACCAAAAATTCAAATTAATTTCAATGTTCATTAATAACTAATTACTATTTTTAAAAAAGTTTCAGAATTAATTTATTCCAAAACTGGTATTGAATTAGAAATAATTTAAAAACAGGAACGCGGTCTAAATTTGCTAATTTTATTAAAGTAAGATTTCTTCCATTAATTTACTTAACGTATGAATCTATTATACATAAATTTGGTAATTTAAATTTGGTAAGATAAATTTGGTAAATTGAAATGTTTCTAAAACATTTGCTATTATTTAATCTCAAAATTAGTATTAAATTTGGTATAAAAATAAATTTTCACAACTATCTAAAAATTAAAAAAATCCAAAATACAAATTTATTTAAGAAAATTTGAAACCATCCTATTTCAAATGAAGATAAATTTCAGAAAAATTTTTAAAAAACAAAACTTCTAATTAATTTCGATATTCATTAATCTAAAAATTACTATTTTTAAAATATTTGGAATTAGTTTATTAAAAAATTGGAATTAAATTAAAAATTAATTTGAAAAATAGGATCACAATCTGAATTTGGTAATTTTATTAAAGTAACATTTGTTCCATTAATTTACTTAAAATAAGAATCTATTAAACATAAATTAGGTAACCTGAATTTGGTAACATAAATTTGGTAATTTGAAATTTTCTGCAAATTTGGTATTATTTAATCTCAAATTTGTATTAAATTTGGTATAAAAATAAATTTTCACAACTATCTAAAAACACAAAATACAAAATTCAAATAATTTAAAATTTGAAATTCTGAAACTAAATAATTTGGATAAAAAAATTTTAAAACACTAAAATTTAAAATTAGTATCAAAAATGTTTAAAATAAAAAACTGTGAATAAAAATAATTCTTAATAAAATATTTAAAAATAAAAGCACAGAAAATTCAAATTAATTTGGTAGCTTCAGTTTGGTAATTTGATTTATTTTTTGAAAATTTGGTATTATTTAACCTAAAAAATAGTATTACATTTGGTATAAAAATAAATTTTCACAAATATCTAAAGTCAAGTCTAGAAATTTCAATCAAAATATGCGTCAAATTATGAATAAAAATAACCATTCAATATACAAAATTTTTAAACATACTAAAATAAAAATAAATATTTGACAGTTGTAGAATAAATACTTGTATTTTTTCTCCAAGCAACAAAAGTGCTACGGGTTGCAAATAAAAATTCAAAGTTTTTTCCCTAGAGTAATTTTTTAGAATAATTAAAATCATAACTAGTAGATATAAAAAAATATTAAACATATTAAAATAAAAATTACTATTTGAGGGTTGTAGAATAAATACCTAAATTTTTTTCTCTAAGCAAAAGCGTTGTAGGTTGTAGATAAAAAATTAGAGTTTTTTTCCCTGGAGTAATTCTTTTCAAGAAGAATTAAAACCACAACTATAT
>JBAKGM010019535.1:0-10395 GCA_037177215.1 Asparagus racemosus | reverse complement strand
AATCTTCTCTTCCTCTGTAATCGAGAGAGCTCGGTTGTAATTCATTAACATTCAATCGAAATAAAAACTTTTTCGACACTACATGGGGTAGTTATGGAGCAACCCATTGCCTTCATGTTTCTAGCCTCAAACAATGAGGCCAAATACAAAGCACTCATTAGGGGCCTTCGAGCTGCCCTCGCAGTCAAGGCTGAGAACCTGTATGTGCTAGTCGACTCCCAGCTTGTAGTGCATCAAGTCAACGGCAAGTAAAGGATGGCCCAATACTTGGAAGTAGTCAAGAAGCTGCTAGCCCAACTAGCCAATTTCAAGGTTGCTCAGGTTCCCTGTGCCCATAATGCTTGAGCAGACGCTCTGTCAAAACTGGCGTCGATTAGCTCCGCGAGTGGATCGTGGCCCATCTACACAGACAAGCTCCCCTACCCCAGCATTGCAAAAACCAACAGCAATGTTATGCTAGCAGATCCAACACTAGAGCCTTGCTGGATGGACTCTATCATCTAATTCTTAACAAACGGGGGTCACGCCCGAGGACACTGTGGAGGCTAAAAGCTTGCAGAGGAATGCTTGCCGCTACCTCATCATGGACGGCCAGCTCAATCACCTGTCCTACTCGAACAACGGTGTCGGGCCATACCTCAGATGTCTACGGCCTAATGAAGCCAGCTACGTCTTAAAGGAAATCCATGAAGGTGTTTGCGGAAATCACCTAGGGGCGAGAGCATTCACCTAGAAAGTCATTCGCCAGGGATATTATTGGCCCACCATAACAGCCGACTCGAAGAAGCTCGTCTCGGCTTGTAAAAGGTGCCAATTCTTCTCACAGATTCTGTGGGCAACGACCATCGGGCTAACTCCCATGTTGAGCCCTATTCCTTTCGCCCAGTGGGGCTTGGACATACTGGGGCCTCTTCCCCTCGCTTCCGGGCAGCGAAAATTTATTATCATCGCCATCGACTACTTCACCAAGTGGATCGAGGTAGAACCATTGGCGAAGATAGGGGTGGCTAACATAACTAGCTTCATGTGGAAATCCATCATGTATCAGTTCGGAGTTCCTCAATCATTTGTTATGGATAACAGCACCTAGTTCAGTAGCAAAGGGTTCCAAGACTTCTGCGAGGAATGGGGAATCCGACTCAAGTTCGCCTCAGTCGCGCACCCCAAATGCAACAGGTTGGTAGAAGCCAATAACAAGTGTATCCTCCAAGCTTTGAAAAGGAAAGTCGACAATGCAGTTAGAAACTAGGTTGAAGAGTTGCCCAACATCTTATGGTCCTACCACACGACTCACAAGAACTCCACTGGCGGAAGCCCCTTCAGATTGGCTTATGGAGTAGAGGCAGTAACCCCTGTGGAGGTTGGCATGCCAACCGTTCGATTACAACATTTCGACAAAGACTTCAACTCTATGGGGTTCTGCATCGAGTAAGATCTTATAAACGAGGTTTGAGCCAGGCGTTGCACAGACAGTTTATCAACCAACAACGAGTCGCCAGGTACTACAACAGTAGGGTCCGACCGAGGAGATTTCGTGTCGGTGATCTCATTCTGAGGAAGGCCGCCTTCGACAAGGGCACTAAGCGTGACAAGTTAGTGCCCAATTGGGAGGGGCCACCGTCCTTAAGGAGATACGCCCTAGCACATACCGGCTGAGGAGACTAGATGGGAGAATCCTACACAACACCTATGGAACATCGAGCACCTTAAGAAGTTTTTTCAATAATCTTGTATTACAAGCTCTGTTTATAGTTTTTCATTATGAATGGATTTTACACCTAATTGTTATGTTCATTTTGTCTTAACTTAGTCTTAACTTAGGACAGAAACTTTTGAACACTCGCAATCAATTCACTATGGTGAGGCATCCTTTTCGCCCAAAACGGGTTGTGATATCCTACTTCCTTAGCTGAGTAGAGGTAGTTTTTCCCCTGGGTCGAGTTCAAGTGACACTTCTCGCTAGGCCGAGCTAAGGAACCCTTCTCGTCATACGAGTCACGGCACCCTTCTCGCCCAGCCGAGACGGGCGACCCTTCCCGCCCAATCGAGACGGGCGACCCTTCCCGCTAGGCTGAGTCAAGGAACCCTTCTCGTCATACGAGTCAAGGCATCCTTTTCGCCCAGCCAAGACAGGTGACCCCTCTCGCTAGGCCAAGTCAAGGTACCCTTCTCGATGCATCAAGTCAAGGCATCCTTCTTCCCCAGCTGAGACAAGTGGCTCAACTCACTCAGCCAGGTGAACACGCTTCTCCCGCCAAGTCGAGCCCGGACATACTCACTCGTTGGGCTGGGTTAAGACACCCGTCTTCCTATGCTGGATTAAAGCATCCTTCACAACGCAACAGGCCATCTCCCTCTACCTAGAATCCTAAGACACTATAAGTCCTAGGCACCCAACCCCATGGGTTGTCATTTCCCAAGACGTTGCCGACCGAGGCTGACTTCTAAGACCCAGGCACACTATAGGTCCTAGGCACCCAACACCATGGGTTGTCATCTGCCAAGTCGTTGTCGACAAAGGCCGACTCCTAAGATCTAGGCACACTATAAGTCCTAGGCACCCAACACCATGGGTTGTCATCTGTCAAGTCATCGCCGACCGAGGCAGATTCCTATGACCTAGGCACACTATAAGTCCTAAGCACCCAACCCCATGGGTTGTCACAAGCCAAGTCGTCGCCAACCGAGGCCAACTCCTAAGACATAGGCACACTATAAGTCCTAGCACCCAACCCCATGGGTTGTCATCTACCAAGTCGTCACTTACCAAGGCCGACTCCTAAGACCTAGGCACACTATAAGTCCTAGGCACCAACCCCATGGGTTGTCATTTGCCAAGTCGTCGCTGACCGAGGCTGACTCCTAAGACCTAGGCACACTATAAGTCCTAGGCACCCAACCCCATGGGTTGTCATCTGCCAAGTCATTGCCCTCCAAGACTGACTCCTAAGACCTAAACGCTCTATAAGCCCCAAGCACCCAGCCTGTGTGCTCTCATTGACCAAAAGGGCACAACAACCACCCAAGTTCTAGACGCCTAAGCCGAGAGTTGCCATCACATGTCGCGATGCAAACAACACGTCTCTAAGCACACACCTGATGCTAGCATTCGATATAGCAGCCACAAGCATAGCCAAACATGGGTATTGTTTGAGCACCCAAGGCATAATGGTCAATTATCTTTTGGAGTACGATTAATTTTTAGCATATAATTATCTTTTAGAGTATGACCGTGTTATGTTCAACTTGCTCGGCTCTTATCCGTGAGTCGAAATCTCGTTCGCAACAAACACCCACCAAATGCAAAAATGTAATGCGGCTAAATAAAATTTGAACATAGCTTGGATAGAAATGCAAAAGCAAACCAAACTTTCATTTAATAGACAAGGTCGAATTGCAAAAATCAAGTCGGAAAAGAAGAGAAAATTTTTTGTTATTTCACAAGTATATACATGTAAGACTCCTAGGAGATGGGAGCCGGCCAAAAGACACCCTAATTAGGGTTGTCCCCTGCATTGCCGTCATCGCCCTCCTCGTCATCATCCTCGTCGTCGACGTCCTCGTCGGAACCCAACTGGATCCTCCCACCTCTGGGAGGTCTTGAAGGATGCCAAGACAACTCTACACTCGAGGGGGGTAGGTGGTACTAGTAGGCGGCAGAGGGTTAGGAGGGAGCTGGGCCATCAGGAAGTCGCAGCTGGCTTTAACGACCAGCGACACCTCGACTTTTCCTACAGGGTAGTGCCGGTAGCCCTCGATGACCTCCCTCCTCCCCTCCTCAAAGGTCACATAGTTGAGCCGGGCCTCGATGGACTGGGCACTAGCCAGGGCCACCTGATGAGCCTCCCTCATATCCTCCAGCTCCACCCGCGCGCTCTGCAGAGCGCGCTGATCTGAGAGGGCATTGGCTTGCGTGGTCAGCCTCGCCATCTTCTCGGCCTCGACCTCCTCCTTCAGGAGCTTGACGCTTTACTCCTGCCTTGCCACCTCCTGTTGGGAGCTCTGAACAGCTGCCCCGAGCTTGGCTATTCTTCCTTTAGCCTAACTATGGTGGCCGACTGTTTCGATTTGTGAGCCTCCAGGTTGGCAATGGTAGACTGCTTCGTCTCCACTGCGCGGCGCCATTTAGCATCGAGCTCGCCCCTCTCAGCCTCGAGAGCGTTGATCTTTCTCTCGGCATTCTCTCAGGCCCTTTTCTCTTCGGCCACCTCTATCGTGAGTTGGCCGTTGGCCTCCATCACGTGGTCGAACTAGTAAACTAACTCTCTCCTATTAAGGCTCCCCTAATACTGTAGCTTTGGAGTGCCAGACGTAGTCCCCTCGTCGGCACCTCCTTCAACAAATCCAGGTCGCGGGGTAGAGTGAGCTGGTCGGCGGCGATTAGCTGGGCCCTTCCCGACTAAAGGATCAAGTCGTCACGATGAAAAAAGTGACTTGGGATGAACCTCTCATCCACAGAGGGGTTCTCCTTGGGCGAGTAGCCCTCCTCGAGGTCACCAATGAGTGTAGCCCGGAGCTCTTTCCACCTCGGCTTGCTTATTTCCCCAAGCTTGTGGCAGAAGGGAAGTCGGGAGTCAGAATTCTCAGCCGTGTTGAATGAAGGCACCATCTCCGTAGCCACCTCCTCTGTAGCGGCTCCCTCACCTGACCCGTGAGTCAGTTTCGGAGGAGGAGCCGTAATAGAACCCTGACCGACTTGAGAATCCAAGTCAGTCAAAGGAGCTTCCAGTGTCAGTTGCCCGGAGGCGGCCTCACCTCCACCAGGGGAAGGCTCGTCGGCAGCGGGAACTTCCGCTGGCAAGCTATTTGGAGGGGCTGTCATCGGGGCCTACTCCTCGGTGGGAACAACGGTGTCCCCTGTCGTTGCCTCAGTCGAAGCTGGAGCGGCCGCCTCTGGATCGACCTTAGGAGCGGACTTTTTCGTCCTTCTTTTCTTCTCCAGAACTCAGCCTAGAGATGCCCAGCTGAGATGTCAGCATGGCGGCCATCTTGTCTGGATTCTTGCTCCAGAACTCGGCCTCTTTAGCCTACAATGCTACCCTTGCTCTCTTCACGGGCGGATGGGGTGCGGCTAGTTTAGCCAACTCTAAAGCCTTCGGGTCATTGGTCAGCCTAGGGCTGGCTTGAGCCAAGACAGCCACCCTCTCCATATGAGCCTTGGTCGGCTGAATATGGGATAGACCCGCCACCCTGAGTGAGGCAGTGTCGAATAGATTGTCGATGTCCCGAGACCTAGCATAGGAACGGACCTTCTCCAGGTTCTGGTGCTCCTCAGCCGAGAGGGGGAGTGGCTTTCGCACCTCCTTCTCAACCTCTGGCCACGAATGGCAAGCCAGAATCGGGTTGGCTCTGAAGACCCAAACAAATCTCCCCTTCCAAGCCTTGTTCGACTCGAAGAACCTCACCAGCTTCTCACCCGAATTGATGAAGTAGTGAGCATCCTTCCTTGTCGTCTTCAGACTGACAAGGTAGCTGAAGATTTGGAGGGTCGGCTCGACCCCCACCCGGTAGCAGATCACCAGGAACTCCATCATTATAGCGATGGCGTTAGGGGAAAGCTGCATGGGGGAGACCCCCAATCGCTCGCAAACCCTCCTCACAAAGCGAGGGAGGGGCAACCGTAGCCCATGCTCCATGTGGGCTAGGTATAGCGGCGCCCTGTCGGGCGCATGCTCAAACATTGCGTCCTCCTTCTCCGGCAGAGAGAGCTCAAAGGCTGCCAGAATGTCGTACCTCTCGAAGAGGGCTTCCAGATCCTCGCTAGTCACCTTCGAGTGGACGGAGGTGAGAAGACTGAGCCTATTGACGGGAGCGGAAGAAGAAGCAGCCATTAGGAAATTTTATAAGCTCGAAGTGCGAAAAGAAAGTTATAATGTTTGGAGTTGTGTAAAGAAAACCCGAATGAAGAAGAAGGGGTATTTATAGAAGGATAAGGGCCCGCGTGGCAACTTTAGAGCGGTTCGCTTGTTTTGTGATCGACGGTCCAGATTAGAGCTAGAATCCAAACCACCTTTCGAATGCCAAAACGCCGCCCGTTTCGGTTCCCCACGCTACTTCGCGTGGAAATCGAAGCGGTAATGACGGCTGAAGTACAGTGATGTCACTCACAGTGACCTGGCTCAATCACATCTTAAAATTTTCAAACCCATCAACTTAGAGGGACCCTGTCAACCCCCACTAGTTACCACTGCAAGCCGATAACTAAGACAAAAAAACTTTTTGCAATAGTTAAGGCCTGAGGAAACGAATCCCAGTTGACACGGTGCTCTTTCAAGACGACGTCACCACAAACTTAATATATCAAAAAGAAAACGAAGTAAACTTATAAAGATACTATCGACGCGTACCACGACTTGTCTAGTCGACAAGCGAGTCACTAACAAGTCACAGAAAATTGCACCAAAAATAGCAGAAAAAACAAAGATAACACTGATAATAAAAAATTGTGACGTTTGTTATATTATTAAACATATACACAAGAGTACAAATGGATTACATCCCCATAATCCTTAGACCTAAACTACATAAAATTCGAGTCGGCTCCAGGGGTCGGGGGCATGGAGGTGTTCGAAGATGGTGGAGGAGTCGACGGCACTCCATGTGCAGTGCCGACCCTCTCCTTCTCTCCTGAGTCCGCACCAACGTCTTTCTCGACTCCCCCAGTCGAGCCATCGGTCGACTGGCCAGAGGCTGCCTCCTGCTCGCCCTCGCCCTCACCTCCTTCCACGTTGTAACCACCTCCCGCCTTCTCCACGTTAGCAAGGAGGTCTATGTAGTTAGCGATGCTGGGAGGATATTGAAGCCGGCCTCTGAGTTCTTAGCACTCGGCAGGTAATTGTGCCGCCACATAATCACAACCAGCTTTGTAGGCTAGCGCGACTTCAATTTTTCCCATGGCACTTTGGCGATACTCCTCGACGATGGCAGGCCGCCTCTTTTCCATAATGGCCGACTGGTAGTCAGCAGACTCTAGATACGTCGCCTTGCTCTCTGCCAGGCTCAAAGCCTCCTCTAGCTGAGCACACCTTTCCCGGAGCTTCTGCTTGCCAACTAGCTCTTCCTCAAGTTGGGCCTTAGCATGCTGCGCAACTTGCTTCTCGATAGCAACTTGTGTCACTACCAAGTCTCGTTCTTTTAGCACTTCATTGATCGAGCTAGCAGAGCTAACCCCCTAGCCACAGAGTTGAGGCTTTCGCCTGAGCCGCTGAATCTCGACCGACTTCCTCGATTTGGAAGCTTTGAGCTCTGCAATCAGCCGCTCTTTCACTTCCATCTCCCTGCGCCAGTCGTAGAGTTTGGCTTGCTTTGCAGAGAGATCTGCAACGACTCGGTCAAGTTCTGCATTCTTAGCAACATCGTGCTCCCCACCCGCCTTTTGGAGTTTCTCGTAAGCGTGATGACCCCAAGCCAGGCGACGATATATCTCCTGCTCCACAAGGCACCCGCGTGTCAGATAACTCTGAAGGATCATGTGGAGGCCCACGTTGGGAACATCCTTCAGAAGTTCCTCGTCATTAGGAAGGTTAAATTATTCCACGGCCTTCGCCTGTATATACCGAGACTTAAAGACCGAAGAACGAATATCCATATGACTGGCGAAGTCAAACCGATGTTCGCTATCAGGCTCTTCCTCATGACTCCCACTAGGAGGAAGCCTCCCAATGAGCAGATCGCTCGTTTTGGCCCAAGCCCCCACTTCAGACTCAGCCAAATAGTAGGGGGAGGGCCATCCTGCTGATGCGAAGCTCTTACTCTTGTCCCCAGCTGGCTCCTTGCCTGGCCTGTGGGTCTCCTCTGCTCGAGAATTCGGGGCGACCACCCCAGTCTGGGTATCTACCCGACGCAGCGTCGCTTCTTTAGCAGCAACGCTTTTGGCCTCGGACGGCCGGGAGGCGGGCTCATCTTCTGAGTCAGACAACCCCATCTCCATCGAGGCATCCTGGGTTTCCCTTAGTCGTCTAGCCCCCCTCGAACTGCCAAAGGTTTTCTTCTGTCACTTCCTGCGGAAGCCGTGGGCAATGCCGGGAACGGCGCCCTTAGTCACCTCCTCCCGCCTTGGAGAAGGCGCGACCCCCTCAGCGGCTGTTCCCGTTCGGGGCCGCTTAGCCTGCCTGGGTGCCAACTCCCCCTGAGACTCCTTAGAGGATCCTTCAGAGGGAGCCGGCTCAGCCGCGACCTCCAAACTTACGAGTCCTCCAAAGGTCAGGTTGTGGGCCCTCGTCTTGTCCTGCTCAGTAGGGGGGACTAATGAGATTCCATGCAGCTGTATGACCGACTTGTCGAGAAGAGCTCCCATTGTACGCGGTCTAGTGTAAGACACGACCTGCTCTAACTCCTGCCTCTCAGCGGCCGACAGGGGCTTCGGGTCCAGAGCCCATTTCTTGATTTCAGGCCAGCCCGAGCAATCGAGATTGGAGTCGTCTCCCTCTACCCAGATGAACCTTTCTTTCTATCCTTTGTTCGATGAAGGAGCGTCAAGAATCACCTTGAACTCCCTAGTCGTCTGGAGATAGTAGTGAGCGGCTTTCTGAACCGTCACACTTACCAGGTGACTCAGCACATTTATCGATGGGATGATCCCCAGCCACGAGCAAATGACAGTAAAGCCCACCAGTACTGCAACGGAGTTGGGCTTCATCTACATTGGGGACACCCCCAAGGCCTCAAACACTTTCTGAAGGAATGGATGCATCAGCAACCGCAAACCGCACTCCAGGTGGATGATATACAAGGGGGCCTTCCCCTCGCTGTGATGGTATATCGCCGCAAACCTCGCTGACGCTGTCAGCTTAAACTCCTTTGGGATGTCGAACTTGGAGTGCAACGCCCGCATTTGCGCCACGGTCACTTTGGAACGGAAGGCGTCCAGCTAGTTCAAGTGTTCGGAATCCATGAGAAACTACTTCAGAAGATGTTGGAGAATCGTCGGAGATATGATCCAATGGGGTGTCAAGTGAAACTTATTCTTCCCTAGTTTTCGCCCTTATATAGAGGACCAAGAGGAATAAACCAACTCCTCATCCTCCCTCCATTTCCAGTTCAATGGTTGGGATCACTCCTCTCGGGAAGCGAAGCGTCGGGCGCGGAGAACGAAGCATCAACAGCATAAAGCTGCTTGCTGATGTCAGCAATGTCCCATCGCAGGAACCTTCGCGACCAGGACCCAAGACTCTGTTTTCGCTCGGACCCGTCTCAAAGCCGACTCCAAGTGAAAGGGGCCAACTGTTATGGTCTTGGACATTTTTTCACTAATTAGTCCTTGAATTCTGAGAGGAATACCAACATTTGAGATAAGGGAATGAGCTTAGGCCGCCCTAATCCGAATCCCTTGGACGAGTTGAAAGACGAGACCAGTCGTCCTCTGGGCGAGTACCCTCATGGACGACGCAAATGGCGGTACTGGCTGTCCTCATAGACTCTTCAAGTCGACCAATCCTCATGGAGCGACTCGAGGGGCGAGACTACTCATCCCCTCAGTCAACTACCTACGTGGACGATGCGAAAGGCGGTGTTAGCCGGTGCCTTAGACGACATAACGTTCCCCGCTCAGTTGGCTCAAGTTCTTGTCCTCAGGCGACGGTTGTACGAAGTTTGGGCCCGACAGTGCGTCGACATCACATTAATTGAGCTACTAGTGCCTTGATTCCCCCATCTCACACGATAATTAAGGCACCTCGAGCCCTTCTGGCTGCGTGTATAACTAATCACATCTCCATTAATGCCGAGAGAACAGTGCTAACTCTCGCGCCAACTTCCAACCGACACTTGTCAAGACTGTCCGGCGCAACCTCCGCAATTTGCTTTTGTCCCATCGTTGAGTCAGCACACGTAAGAATAGGGCTGACCCACACCTTAGCTCAGCACCAGCCAGAATGACCTAAATACTCTTCGACTCCCATACAAATAGAGAACCGAACAGTAACCAAGGTAAGCAACCCTAAACCTTAAAGCTTCCACTCAGCTAGTAGCTCTATTTTTTGAAATACCCATACTGACTTGATCGTCGGAGGGATCACCGAGATACCAACTCTGCCCCTTTCCACAGGTTCCCCAGCGGAACGGTAGAAACCACCAACGTGCGCAACCATCAGGCATTAGGAGAAAAAGCGGACTCCACTGTGCTAAACTCTAATCCAACGGAGGTTAGTGACTGTGTGATCCAAGCATCAACATTTATAATTATCAATAATATTATAACTATTAATTATTTTAAAAAATATAATAAAATAATTTATAAAATAAGTACGCAAAATTATTAGTAGTAACCGATTAAATTATTATAATAAATATTTATGAATTATAATAAAGTAATTAAAACAATAGTATAAATAGAATAATATATTACTAAATACTATTAAGAATTATACTATAATTCAATGAGCAATAAAATAAATA
>JBAKGM010019534.1:0-28813 GCA_037177215.1 Asparagus racemosus | reverse complement strand
AGATGAGATGAGATGAGAGGAAAGTGAGTTGGATGAGTTGATTGATGTGACCTATTTCTTGTGTTTAGTTTATTTTTAAAAGTAAGAAATGAGATGAGAGGAAATGAGTTGTCACAATATTATTGGTTGGTGTGGGATATTTATAAGGGTGGAAAGTGATCGAAATATTAAAAAGTAAAGGGAAGTGGGGATTAGAAAGTGAAGGAAAGCAACCAAACATCCTCTTCGTCTCGTATGCGGTTGTTAACAGATTTTGCAGCATAGCCCAAACAAAGTGGTATTTGTATGAAATTTATTGGAAAGAATTGCCATTTTAGGGGTAGAGTTATTTTGGATTTGAAGGTTTGGCTTTATTACCAAGTTGCCTTTTTTTCGTACATGATTATTGTTTCGTATCGTTTGGGGTCAGATTCAGAGGAGGTATATAAAGTCATGTTATACATTAGCGGCCTTCCGAGCCCCCGTTTGACGTTGGTGACCTTTGGATTGTTGAGGGGTCGTTTTATGTTTTGATTTTTTTTTATTTCCTTTTTGGGTTTTTAAGATATTGGTCCCTCAAAACTTAAATAATTTGAGCCAAACTTCTCAGAACCTATTATCCTGAAATTTGTTCCCAAAATTTTGTTATTCGGTCAAAAAGGTCCTTGTAGTTGTTGTAAACTTAACTCACAAAATGAGTGACATCTGTTACTTTTTTGTCAGGGCCCATACGAGTGGGTCTACTTTTCTTTTTCTATTTTTTACTAAAGTTAAGATGAGGGGTAAAATTGTGGAGATAAAACAATTTTGGGGGCAAATTTATAATCATTATGATTTGGGGAAAAATTAAAAAATACCTACAATTTGGAAGCATATATAAATAGAACCTTAAATTAGAATATGGGTAATAATTTGGAAGCATATATAAATAGAACCTTAAATTAGAATATTGGTGAATTCCAGTAAACCCCAAATAAGTTTAGGTGTTTGAACTAAATCCCCAGTATCTTTGAAACTCTCACTGAACCTCCAATAACTTTTGACAGATTACCCTCAAAAGTAACATTGTTAGTTCATGTGTAGTTAAAGGACCAAAAGAACCGAAGAAAGGTTAAAAAAACCCCCCCCCCCCCAATAAGTTTTACTTTTTGTTACTTAACCCAAATAATTGTTCGTAGAAAACCCCCCAAATAACGGATGCATATAATTTTTCAGATTTTTTAAAGAGGTTTGCTTATAATGTTTGGATTTTTCAGAAGGTTGTTTATAATTTTTAAATATTGAGAAAGTTTGTTTATATTTTGACTTTTTTGAGGGATTGTTTATAGTTTTTTTCGGTATTTATGTAATTTGTTTGAGGTTATTTTTTTAACTTTTAATTTAAAGGTCTATTTGTAATTTTCATATTTTTAGGGGGCTATTTGCAATTTTAAATTTGATAGGATGCTATTTGTCATTTTATGTTTATGGGGTTTTTTGTAATTTCATATTTTTACATATTTGTTTGAAATTTTAGATTCTTCAAGTGGGTTGTTTGTAATTATTAGATTTAAAGGGGATTGTTTATAGTTTTTAGATTTTTAAAGTGGGATGCTTGTAACTAATGAATTTGCTCTGAGGTTATCTATAATTTTTGAATTTTTAGAGTATTTTTATAATTTTTAATTTTTTGCAATTTCAGATTTTTAGAGGGCTATATGTAATTTTTTAAAGAGTTTTGTTTATAATATCCTGATTTCTCAGGGTGTTTTTTGTAATTTTTAGAAATTTAATGGGGGTTGTTTATAACTTTAAATTTTTATGCACGTTCTTTGTATTTTTAGATTTTTTTTAGAAAGTTATTTGTAATTTTCATATTTTTTTATTGCAATTTCATGGTTTGACTTCACAAATAGGAATGATTTGAGGGTTATATACTGATCTTGAGAGTTAATTTTTGTCAATGTAGAATTATGGGGTAATGTCATTATAGAGGTTAAGTGCAAAGAAATAAAAACATTTTGGGGATTTTCTGAAGTTCTCAAGTTTATTAGGGTTTAGTGAGAGTTGCAAATATTTTGGGGATTTATTGCTAAATGACCAAATTTATGGGAGGTTATTGAAATTTACCCTTAAATTTAAGGAGGGTCACACGAAATTTTTTTAGAATTTTTAATTACAGATGGTAATAGTTATAATATGATTAAGATAAACAAAGATTTGATCATCAGAATTTTCTTTTTTTTGTACAATTTTCTATCTGGTTGATAGAATTTTCTATTTAGATATGAATAGTTTTAATTTGACGAGGATTCTTACGAATATAGAATTAGTTGTACACATGTCATCTTCTAATAGAGGAACATGTGACAATTTTTTTGTTGGGGGTTTAACACATGACACTTTCTTTGTACAAATGGCGCTTTTTAGCGCCTTTGAGAATAATTCACCAATTTCTCTTTATTACAATGGAGGATAATCCCATCTTCTTCATTAGATCCCACACTTTGCACTTGCTACTATCTCTCCAAACCTATTATTAACTCATCTCTCCATCCAAACTCTTTTGTTTTTCACTCTTCTCTTGAATATATTTGACTCTAAGCATTTCCTTCTTATAAACTAAGCTCTTAAACTTATTTTGTAGTTATTTGAAGTCATAGGAATGTCGAGCTCACTCTGGACAAGGGAATGAGAAGAAGGGGTTTTGTGGGCTTGAATTAGGGATGAAATTTTTTTACAACATATAAGGTTACTGTCACGCCCCACACCAACACTATGCTAGGTCACGACTCGGTCAGCAATATATACATGGAAATTTCACTTCATCCTCATGCATATATCGAAGGCTTCATCCATAATCGAGAATACATTCATTGTACACATCACAAAATACATAGTCCACATATGCATTTTCAAAGAGAAACTTAAGCAACATAATTGTTTCGGGTCTTTTCTATTGCAATTGACGTAGATTACAATATAAGATTGCAATGAAACAAAGGAAAATTTTATAATTCCTTGGGTTCTTTTCTGTGTGCTGGTGGAGCATCGATCTTGTACTCCTGTTAATGGTCTGACTAAGACGATGTGTCTTTCACTGATTGATGATCTCTAATCTCTCAGAAGATAACGCAGTCTTCTCTGGATGAAGAGATATTAACAGATCCTTTCTCACAAGAACTGTTGATTATGCTAGATGACTAGCTGAAGAGAAGGAATCCTTTCTCATAAGGATCGTTGATCGGACCAAATGATTAGCCGATGATAATGATCTATAAAGATCAATGAGAATGGAGGAGAGATGGGCTTTTTGTCTAGCCTCTAAATCTCTCTCTCTTTTCTCAATGGCAAAAACCTTTCCTCCGCCTCTCTCTTATGTGCCCTCATGCCCCCTTCGCTTCATGTTGATCATGCCTATTTATAGGCTTGGGAGCATTAAGTGGGTAAGTTAGTAGGCCTTAACTCCTCTTAAATAGGTGAGTTAGTAGTCATTAACTCTCCTTAACTCTCCTTATATGGGTTAGTTAGTGGTCATTAACCGCTTCCTTAAAAGTAGATTTTGAAAATGGTTATGGGCGAGGTTCGCCAATAACGACCGTGGGCGAGGTTCGCCAATAACGACCACAAGCGAACTTCACGAGAATGGGTGACACGGCCTACGTGGGCTACTGAGCAAAGCTCGCTAGTTCTTGGGGGAGCTTTGCTACATCTTTGGTGAGCTTTGTTGCGGCTTTGGCTTTGGCAAACTTCACTATAGCTTCGGCGAACTTCGCTATATGTCTCACATGGACTATTTGGGTGAATCTCGTTTTGAGTGAGCCTCGCTAGAAGCTTCACTTTGACTTGTTCTTGAGAGCAAGCTTCATTATGACCTGGGCGAGCTTCGCTATGGCTTGGGCGAGCTCCGTTAATAAGTTTAGATTTGACTCAGAATCCGACCTGAACTCGTTTATTGACTCGACTGACTTGAGGACGCCTTTTGACTCAGCTCTGAGCTTGTCTTGAGGATTGACTCGGACATAGGTCCTCTTCGGCTCAGATGTAGTCATGTTCGCATGTGATCTGAGTGAACTTCGTTATAGCCTACCATATGCTGATGCTTGAGCCTATCTGAAGTGTTTAGCCCATGTGTGTTTACTTTTCGGACTCATACTCAGCATTGGTCCAATAGAGTATATTTTAACCATCTACAGTAACGTTAACCAGTCAGTTCAAAAGAAGTCTGAAGGACAACTACCATTTGGAAGTGTAATGTTAACTTAACGATAGAAAATCGATTGAAGTATAATGTTAACTAATCGATTTTTGACATAAGCAAATTGACAGAGGTGTAATGTTAACCAGTCAATTTTGATAAGATAGGTCGATAGAGGTGTAATGTTAACCGGTCGGATCATTTGAGACGAGAAATCATTCAGATGTGTAATGTTAACATGATGATTTGATCAATGTTGTACTGTTCAGAGGTGTATTGTTAACGTAACAGTATGGGGGGTATATTTGGAGTTGACATTGTTCAGATGTGTATTGTTAACATGACAGTGACGATGTGTTTAGAGCCAAGCAGAGGTGTGGTGTTAACTTGATGACTCTTTAGGGATTTTGGTTGAGTTTTAGATCAGGAAGATCGATATTTTTAGTTCAAAGGGGGGAACTTAAACATGACTAGGACTTCTGTGGGGGTATGATTCTAACTAGGATTAAGGATAATACTTCTTGAGGAATTTTCCATTGATCGATGCCATGAGCCTATTGCCATTTTGGTCAATTAGGCGATAGCTCTATTTGAGTAGACTGTCTCTACTACAAACGGACCTTCCCATTTGAGTTGAAATTTACCTTTAGTCTTGTGCGTCATGACCATGGGTTGACGAACGGCTAAGACCAGGTTGCCTTCTTTGAAGGATCATTCTCTGACTTTCCTGTTGAAGGCTTTCGAAATCCGTGACTGATAGATCTCGATTCTTTGCTGAGCTTGAAGTCTCAATTCATCCAGTGCTTCGAGCTCTTGGAGACGCTTTTTGTGATGTTCTTCGGTCGTCATCTTCTCGGCAATAGTGATTCTTAATGACGGAATCTGAACTTCGAGGGCGATCACGACTTCGCATCCGTAGACCAAGGAAAATAGCGTTGAGCCGGTGGGAGTGCGGACTATCGTTCAATAAGCCCACAAGCACTCTTCAAGTTTCTCGTCCCAATCTCGTTTGTTAGAGGCGATGAACTTCTTGAGAAGTTTGATGATGGTTTTGTTGAAAGCTTTAGCTAGACCATTAGCAGCTGGGTTGTATGGCGTAGAGGCTACGTCTTGATTTTTGAACTTATTACAGAATTTAAAGAATAGTCGACTAATGAATTGCAGACTGTTATCATGAATGATTCGTCTAGGAATGCCGAACCGATAAATCATGTGATGTCTCAAGAATTTGATCACTTGAGATATTTTGACTTCTCTGAGGGGAACAACTTCGGCCCATCTGGAAAAGTAATCTGTAATGGCCAGTATAAATCGATGACCCTTAGAGGACGGTGGACTGATTGATCCGATGATGTCCATGTCCCAAGCTTCGAATGGCCATGAGGCGACAATCAGATGTAATTCTTCTAGAGGTTGATGTAGAAAGTCAGCGTGGATTTGACACGCATGATATCTTTTAGCATATGCTACTGTATTTGCTATCATTATCAGCCAGTAATAACCTAGATGACAGAGTCGGTCTTGAAGTTTAGGGCCTAGTTGATGAGGTCCACACGTACCATCGTGGGCTTCCTTTAATGCTTCTTGAGCTTCACTTAGTGATAAGCATCAGAGAAGAGTACAGTCAAAAGATCGTCAATATAGCATCTGTGTAGCATAATCATAGAAAAAGTGTGGAGCTCTTCTCTGGATGGAGACTGCTTGCTTTGGATCGTCTGGTAGAATCTCGTGCAAGACGTAGTCGATAATTGGGAACTGCCAATCATTACCTTCAAAGCAAGTTGTCATAACATGAACTTCATTGGCTTCAAGAATATGCTCCAGGGAGCATAAGTGATAGCTAGCCACTATGATGCGCCTAGTAGACCTAGGTGTCAAGGCAAGTGTGGCTGCAAGGGATGCTAGGGCATCTGTGTGGGTGTTCTCGAGGTGAGCTACGTGACTAATGTAGAGCCTTTAAATGATTGAGCGAGCTTAATAGCTACATTATGGTAGGGTATGAGGTCTTCGTGACGAACCTCATACTCTTCTTTGATTTGATTCACGATAAGCTTGGAGTCACTGTGAGCTTCGAGATTTTTGACGCCTATGTCTTGAGCAAGTTGTAGACTGATTATAAGGGCGTTATATTCATCTGCATTGTTGGAATATGGCTCGGTCAATGAGTAGGCCCAAGGGAGAACATGTCCATGGGGTCAATGAGCAGTACCCCCACTCATACGACAATCGCTCCTTTGTGGTTACGTCTTGACATGCCTTCGAAGTATAGTTGCCATATTTGATGATCTGAGATAGTGTTTGACTCAAAGGTTTCATCTGGAATGTCTTCATAAAGTTTAGAAGATTTTGGGATGGGATGCTCTGCTGGAAAGTCAGCAATCACTTGACCCTTGACTGCTTTCTGTGGTACGAACATCATGTCGTATTGTGAGAGTAGTATCGCCCATTTTGCTAGCCTAGAATTCAGTGATCCAGGCTTTGTCATGAGTATCCGCAGAGGATTGACTCTCGAATTAACATGGATAGATTGACCGGTGGGGTAATGCCGTATTTTCTGAATTGCACAGACCAATGCTAAACATTCCTTCTCGACCGGATTATGCTGATGCTCGACGCCGATCAGAGTTTAGCTAAGGTAGTAAATGGCTTGCTCGTGGTCATTAACATTCTTCTAAGCAAAAAGGGCTCTAAGGAAATGGTCCATTGCTCTAACATAGACCAAGAATGGTTTACTTGATGCTGGTGTGGCTAAGACTGGCGGCTTTGTGAGATACTACTTGATCTCATTGAAGGCTTCCTGGCAGGCGTCATCCCAAGTGAACAAAATGCCTTTCTTCATAAGTCTTTTGCATGGCTGATATTTTCCAGATAAGTTGGCGATAAACATTTGGATGTAGGCTAATCGTTCTTGCAAGCCTCTGAGTTTTTTTGAGATTTCTAGGAGGTGGCATCTCTTGGATAGCTTTCACTTTTTCGGGGTCGACATATATTCCCTTAGATATGTCAATAAATCCTAGGAATTTACCTGATGATATCCCCAGAAAGGATTTGGTTGGGTTCATCTTGAGCGGGTGCTTTCGTATGATTTCGAACACCGTTCTCATGTCATTGATGTGGTCTTGCTTGTGACGACTTTTGATCGCAAGGTCGTCAACGAAACATTCTACCGTCTTCCGTAGATGCTCACGAAATATCATGTTCATTGCGCGTTGATAAGTAGTGCTAGCATTCTTCAGACCAAAGGGTATTGCCGTATAGCAAAATACTCTTAAAGATGTTCTGAAGGCCGTGTGCTTTTGATCATCTGAATGGATCTTGATTTGATTTTATCTAGGGAATCCGTCCATGAAGGGCATTCTCTCAAACCCACACGTATTGTCAACCATGACATCCGTGATAGGGAGGGGAAATTCATCATTCAGACAAGCGAGGTTGAGATTTTGAAAGTTGATGCAGATTCAGATCTTTCCCCTCTTCTTCATCACCATCACAATGTTGGCTAGCCAATCTGGGTGTTGTTCTTCACGAATGAATCCGCATTCAATGAGTTTGCGGATTTCCTTTTCAATTTGCTACATCAATTCAGGACGGAAACGTCGTTGTTGTTGCTTAACTGATTTGACGCTGGGGCCAATGTTAAGATGGTGTACAGCTACATCGGGGTCTAGGCCCGACATGTCTTCATAAGTCCAAGCAAAGACCTCGATGTATTCTTGAAGAAGAATTATGAGTTCTTCCTTTTCAGTGGGTGATAGGCTCTCGCTGATGAAAATGGGCTTGGGGTTGGTTTCACTGCCAATGTTTATTTGAACCAATTTGTCTTCAGTGGGTGGCTCTCTGGCTTCAAAGCGTGATTCTCATTGCTTTTCAAACTGTTTTGCCCAAAGATCATCTTCAGGATCTTCGAACACTTCGGACTCATCAAGATCGCTGGTTAGATCATAGGAGACCATGTTGACTATGAACAAGGCCCCGAGGCTGATATCTAAATTCCAGTCAGACGTATCTGAGGGGCTAGAGTTATCAGATGCTAGCCCGGTTTGTGGTTCAGCTTTAGGAGAGATGTAACCGAGTCCATGTTTGGTTCGATTGTAATAGTCAAAGACCTCACCTCTTGGTGTAGAGGGGGTCAAAGAGACTCACAATCCTCTATTGAAGTTCAATCCTTGTTTCATGGCAAGGTAATACCCCATTTTTGCCATAATCTGTTGAGATTGTTGGCTATGTTAGGCGAATTCTAGTACTCCTTCAATTTCTGTATCGGATTTTGATAATCGAGATTGTGCCTCGACTTTTTCAAAGAGATTGGATCCATGATACTCCCTTTGGACTGAACCATAAGGGTAGCATCCTCTAAATTATCCAATTGCCTGTGAGCTGAATATGATTCGTTTATCGGCATATGTAATGTTGGTTCAGAAGCTAGTTTAGCCAACAAAATTTCGACTCTTGAGTTTTCAGGCTCAGAGTCTGAGGGATAGTCCTAAGCAAACTCTTCTTCATTAAAGGTCCAATCGCCCTAATCTTCGACAGATTGGTTGACACAAAGGTCATTCAAGGTAGTTACATGTGGATCTATTTCCCAGACTAAGTCATCAATGGGATCTAGTTCAACATCCGCCTCTTTACCACTATCTTTATCATTGAGGAGGACAATCTCAATTGTTTGATTTTCATCATACAAGAGAATCAATGAAGTAGTTCTCCACTCCCTTGAAACGATACTTTTCAGCATTGACTCTCTGTTGGACACCTCGTTCATCACTGTATTTGAAACACTGATGAAGGGTTGAAGGGATGATCATATTAGAGTGGATCCAAGGACGTCCGAGCAAAAGATTGTAGGACGTTTCGACATTAATGATCGACATTAATGACATAATAGGTCACTTCTGTCTTTAAGTCCCCTAGTTGATAATTGAGTTAGATCTTTCTGAGGGAATGGCTACTGTTGGAGTTAAAGCCGAGGATGATTGCTCAATTTTTTGAGAGTTTATGGGGAGGGATCCCTAGAAAGCTCAAGAGCCTTCGCAGGATAATGCTTACTGCGGAGCCCGAATCGATGTGGATCCTCTCGACCTTTGTTGATCCAATATAGCCAATATAATAGAGAGGTCGATTGTGATGGTGGTCTTTGACAAGTATGTCCTCCGGAGTGAAGGTGATGTAAGGCACCTGTCGTTGGCATTGATAGCATTGCTCGAGCCTTTCGTTTTGGTGTGGTTCCGTCAAGTGGGTGAGGAACGCCTCACTGTCATTCATGGCTTCTTTCAAAACTTCCCTCGTGATCTTTGACAAACGTAAAAGTTCGTACAAAGTAATACGAGCCAGGATATTGGCGAGTTGAGCCATGATATCATATTTGAAGGGGGTTTTGGGATCATTTGAAGGATGTTGCAGGGCTTTATCTAACCGAACCTCTTTCTGTTTGGTTGGTTCAAATTGTTTAAACGTACCCAGCTGGTCATAATCTCTCAAATAACCTTTGCCAGACTTTGTTCCTGTCATAGCTGCATTTTCCCCTTTTGGATCGATAATTGTAGTGGCGATGTGTAAAGATTCTTCTCCAATAATTGCGGAGATGGTGTTGCAAACCTTCATTCTATACATGTTCTTAGATTTCTGAAGGGTCCAGTCATCATCTTGAAGAAGATCGGGATGCAGCCACATGATCTCCCCCCATTTTGTGGTGAGGGGGATTAGGCCACGGTCTTGTTGGTTTAAGTGATCATGGTTGACCACCTCCATCCTTGCAGTGAGAATAGGGACGACGCCATTTTGGGCTTGAATTTCCAGCATGGAGCCGAATTGAAGAGTCACCATATTCGCGGTGACTTTCTTTTATTCGGGTTTGAGCTTAAGAATCCCAGACTCAATGAACGTCTAAATTTTGTCCTTGAGGATATAATCATTTTTCGTTGGGTGTCCCAACATTCTGTGATAGAGATAGTAGTTGGGGTCGTCAGTTCTTCCGACTTCTTCAGGACGTTGAGTTTCCGGGAGCTTTAGACGATTCCCTTTATTGAGAACATGGAAAATAGTGACTACATGCTCATCCTTGAACGACTAGTTGCGCTGGGAGCTCTTTCTTGGTTCTCTTTGCAGGTTGTTGCTTGAATTCTGGATTCCTATTGCGAAAGTCTTCTTGGCCTTCGGTTGTGAATTTGGTCCTTGTTTGCCCTTGTTACCTTTGAAATTGGTACGGGGTTTGAACTTGTTGAAATGCTCCGATGGCTTCTCGGCTTTCTCGCTTGTTCCATCAAGTCTTTACAAGTGTGGGCAGTAACAGCGCCCATATGGGCTTCAACCTTTGCCTTGCTGACAAGTTTGTAGCAATATTGGTAGGGGCATGTCTCGACATCGTAACGTCAATTTGCAGTATCGCTCGATATATTCTCGAACAGTCTCATTCCCACTTTGTTTCTCGGAAAGAAGCTTGGCCATGGTGACATCCGATTGTTCCTCGTGAAATTGTGAGAGGAATTTGGACTCCAAATCTGCCCAAGATCTAATAGATCCTTCGAGCAAATTTTAGAACCAATCAAAGGCTACCCCCTGAAGAGTGCCTACAAAGAGACACGCTTTGATAGCATCGTTGCCCACTACATTTCCAGTTTATTAATGGAAGTAGTATATGTGCTGGTTCGGAGATCCTTTGCCATCAAACGGATGTAACGTAGGAGGCTTGAACTTCATTGGGTAGGGGACCGTGTCCCATTCAATGGGATAAGGTCGAGTAATCCCAATTTTCTTAAGCTCTGTCTGTTGAGAAAGAGCGTTGAGCTGCTTCTAGATGTCCTCCAAGGCTTTCACCTCTTTACTTGATTTAGCGAGCATCGTCGCTATCAGCCTTGCCTGTTCAGAGTCTATGTCGCCCTGATGTTCTCCCATAGTATTTTCTTCATGTCTAAGTCTTCCACAACCCGATTGGAGATGTTCTTTCATAGAGGAGCCGAGATCAATCAGCTCTAACAAGAGTTAGCCCAAATGAAGGGCAATTATAGGGAAAAAATCTGTGTTCTCTGCCAGTTGGTGGATTTGCTTCAGGCCAAAAGGGCTATGCTCGAGCAAACCCACGAGAACAAGTTGGCAACATGTCGTGAGGTAATGCGTGATAGGTATGCATGGAGCTTCGAGTGTCATGTTCTGCGTAGCACCATTTAGAGGCTGAGATGGCACTTGAAGAAAGACCCATGGAGTTCCACAAGTGAAGTCTCTGAAAGTGATTAGGTCTCGCAAGTGCAGACCTAGAACGTAATTAGATGTCATTCAATTTTATCGAACTTGCTATCAAATTTTTCTTGTGTGAGTAGGCTTCCCTAAACATTGTTCAGTTTGGGGAGTAGGAGCTCATCTGTTTAGTGGAGCTCCTTTCTGTTCCTCAACCGTCACACAATTTGGAGGAATAAGAGCTATTCTTGCTTTGTGTTTCTCCTTGACTATTGTTGATGTTGAAGAAATGAATGCTCACTACCCTTGTAGTTCAAGAGTCTGAGACTCGTTTGTATGCAACCTTTATGATCAATGAAAGAATTATAATTTCTATCTTCTTCCATATGTTTGATCTGTGCATGATGTGCTTCTTGCATTTGAGGCGAAGCTTAGGCATTCATGTGTTAGCAAGAGTCATTGAATGAGATTCACCAAATGAAGTCATTGCATAAATTGGATAAAGTTCGCTCAATTTTCAGGCTTAGGCGAAGTTCACTAAGTCAATTAGTGAAGTTCATTATGCGTTCGGATGAAGTTCGCTAGACTAGTCGACAAAACTTGCTCAAATAATTTGAAAATTCAAATCTCCAATTTTCGTGCCTAAATTTGATGCAGAGATCATTCTTAGGTGAAGTTCGGGGCGAGATCTTTAGGCAAAGCTTGGGGTGAGATTCTTAGGTGAAGATCAGGGCGAGATATCTGGGTGGAGCTTGCCAAAAGACTATAAATAGACTATTCATCTTCTTTTTCTTCACCTTGCTCCCCAAACCCCAAGTTTATTGAACCCTTTAGAACTCTTCAACTCTCCAACTCTTTTTCTTTACAATAGCTCCCTATTGTCAACTCGTCAAGGAAAATCAAGTCGTCGCCGTAGACTACTGTAGCACCAACAAAACTGGAGATGGTGTCGGTAACCCATCTTCTTCTCTCAGCCTAGCCATCATTGGCGAGGCTGCTTCTTCATCAAAACGGCCTTAATCGGGCTCGAATAGTGCTTCAAAGCATTTAAATCAGTTTTGCCGTCGACGGCGAGTCTTCAATGACCATATTCAGTCTTAGTTCTTAGTTTTGCCAGTGACGGTGAAGCTTTGATAGCCGCCATAAATAGCGCTTCACTTGGCGAACTTCACTTTAGGTGAGGCTCATTGTTTTTAACCTGTTGGGCTTCTGGGCGAACTTCATCTGGGTGAAGTTCATCATGTTAGTCCACTTGGGCTGCTAAGCGAATCTCACTACTGTGCTGAGATTCACTATTCTTTAGGCAAACTTCACCTAGACTTGTAACACTTAGCCAAATTTTGAGCTTCGTGATGAGTGAACTTTGCTCTTTGGTGAACTTTGCCCAAACAAGTCTAGTGAGTTCTGCTCATGGGCTCAACACTTAGTTGATTTTAGAGTCCAACTTTCTAAGTTAGTTGATTTTAGAGTCCAACTTTCTAATTTTTTTTTCTGTTCTTTGTGTAGTTCCTCTGCCAGATACATCTATTAGCCAGCATAACAACTTTGGTCACAATGAGGCTCAAGATCCGTTGACATTGCATGTCTTCAGGGGCATTGTTCCTCTATTTTTTTAGGAGAGCTGCCAAGAACGAATTGAAGCGATCTATCATGTGAGTGTTGCCACTGTAAGAGAGCTCATCATGGATGCCGAGTTTTCTATCCGGAAAAGGAATCAGTCGGGCAAGCCACAGTTCTTACCTGGTGATGGTAACTTAGGAGGCGCTTCTATCTTTAATCAGGAGAAGGAGCACTGGTATTACGCTCAAGGAGATTGCCGCTTTTATTTGCCAACAATGGAATGACAAGTATAATTCATGTTACTGCAGCATCTCGTTGTTCCTGGTCTAATGCAATTGCTAATCACCAACACGGTGTGATGGTAGGAAGCTTGAAACATAAAGGAGGCTTCCGTCAGAAGGGGCGTTTCAGCCTTAGCTTTGTTGTTCTCTGTCCTAGTTCTATCAAAGAGGACCCTCTAGCGAATGAGGCCTTGTGGTCCCGAATGTGTTCGACAATCAATTCGCTGAACTCAATGGATAGTATCTGGATGAGGATGATAGGTGCCTTGGGTGGGTTAGATCAACTGATTCAAAGTGGTGGGTTCGATTGGTCGATTTTGCCCTTACCACGTTTAGGGAGAGGCTAACACAGTTGGGGCTCTACTCTGTAGTGAGAACTTTTAAATATGGCATTGAGATTTGTGTGTTGGTATTATACATCATCCTTGAGTTGTATAATGTTGACAACAACACTTTCTTTAACTCTGATAGGGGAGATTGGGATCACCTTGCACGAGATGTTTAAAGTATCTCGGCTACCGATGGGAGAGTGACCATATAAGGAGTTCTTCCCTACAAATTCATAATAGGAAAGAATGGTGCATTATGCCCATGATGGTGAGATGTTTCGGGAGTTGGTTTGCCACTTCCACATCTGCCACCAAATGGTTGCTAGTACTGCTCATGGCACCTATGTTGCTCGCGTACCCTGGGCGGAATATCTCTTTAGGAATGTGAGTAAGAAGTAAAAGGTGGAATCCATTCCTTTAAGTACTGGGCTTGAAGTAGAGAAAAGAATTTTCAAGCGCAGTCTCGTGCTCTATACTGCCGCATTGGACGAATGTGGATTCCATACAGAAGATACATTCAAAAGCTTTCATCATCAAGCTAAAGAGCCTATCTCTGCCCAAGCTTTGCTTGCGGGGTTCCTTTCAATCTGGTAGAAAGGATGCATCGTTCCCTCTCATCAAAAGACTGCATATCCATCAAGGTGTTATACCCTGCAATCTTGATTGCTCATGGGTGCAACCTGGCTTTGCTCCTGGCCATGATCAGTTGTATCCATCATGGATTACGGGAGTTGGCCACTGAATATTTAATCAACAGGGTGGATGCCCAAGGGAAGAAGTTTCAAATCCTAAGATGGAGCTACAGTACACCTACTTGATGGTGTGGTATATGCTCCATTACTCTTTGCTTATGTTTGTCGCCACCAGGCATGAAGAAAGGGTCACATTGCTGCAGCATTACGAGTCCTCAAAGTAGACAGTTAAGTACGATGTGGGGATCTACTGAATTGTGTAGAACAAATATCACTACAGTCTCCATAGTTGTTTCCCTGAAATTGCTGGCGCTAACTTTGGGGGTGAATTGAAAATGGTCTCGGATCGGAGGGGTCCACTTGCCTAAATAGCAGTTACTTCAACCGGTTGGTTAACATTAGACTCGGGCATCTCGTTGTTTGCCTGAATGGAGCGAAATGCTATATTGAACCCTATCTTCCTTGCTGTTTTTCACGATAATTTGGGTATGACCAACTTTTGTTGGTAATCTGAACACAGGGTTATCATGTTCAAGGAGTTTCATTGATGGAGCTCGTGCTTGGTACCACTTTGCTGCTAGTGGCACTGGCGCTACTTTTATCTTGCCCTACAATGTTTCTAACTACTATATGACATTAGGATTTTGTAAGTGGTACAACATACTGAATGTCCCCAATCCGAACTTCTAGGTGAATAAGGCTGGTCTAAAGTGGATCATCCGAAAGTACAAAAAAGCTTCCAAGAAAGGCTCCCAGAGTCAAGCACCTGAGCTCTAAGAGTACATAGCAAAAGCTAGGTTAGATGGGGATGGCAAAGACTCAGGTGCACCTGCTGACAAGTCCCCTCTACGTAGACCTATTGGCATTAGTATACGGGATCCGATGACCCAAAGGGAGGCAGCAGGTAGTAAAGCTCGTGGCAAAAGATCATGTCAAGTTCAACGCCCATAAGAACTACCTAAGCGTTGACGCTTGTATATGCCTTAGAAGGAGAAATCCTTCACTATGGAGGAACCTTTTAAGGCAAAGAAAAAATCTCCTATACCCTCCATGCACGAGCAAGTAGCTAAGCATGCAGCTGCTTTAGGTAATTTGCCCCCCCCCCTTTTTGTCACCGTCAGATAAGTATATATTCTGATGATGTGTGCTCCTTGTTTGCATATAAGGAATCCGCGCACATCGACTAAGTGGATTCGAAAGAAGAAGAAGAAATGGTCGACTACGACACTAATAACTAGCATCTCAGGTATGTTTTACATTCGCAAACAAGAGTATGTACCTAGAGGTGATGTAGGTGGGTCCTCCCACATCTCAGGTATTTTTACATTCGCAGGGATGACGTTGCAATTCCAACTTAATAACTAGCATCTTACTTCCCTTATAATGCAGATACTGAGGCTGAACCTAATATTGGCGCCATGACCACTGTGCCTCCTTCTGTGGCCAAACCTTCTATTGCTAGGCACTTGGTTTCTATGTTGGAGTCATCATAATCTGAAGGGGATATGCCGATTTCTCCACTTCCTCAAGGAGACGAAATGGGTATGCCTCCAAGGTCTGATCCTCGGATCAAAAGCAAATCTACAGTGATGGCAGAAACGCCTAGTGGACTGTGGATTGAGATCGTTAATGTTGACATCGAGCCTGTGCATGTCGAGTCTACAGTCATGCATATTGAGCCTACGGCCATGCATATCGAGCCTACGGCCACACCCAGAATGGCGACGTTGGTCACACAGTGCTTTGAGCCTTTTGTTGTTCCTACAATGGCAACGTTGGACGTACAGCACTTTGCGCCTTTGGTTGTAACAACTCCTGTTTCCTTCGCTTCAATAGACATTTCGAGTGTTTTGGCTTCACTCACTTCATATTTTATACCGGGCGGAGAGCAGCTGAAAATGGAGTCAACTGAGTTGCCCTTGACGACCGAGTCTTTAGCTGTTATGATTGAAGCAGGAACCTCAAGGCCAGTGGAAGCTCCTTCTTCTCTAGATTCTGAGGACTCAATTGAATTGCAAATTCAGATTCTAGTTGAGAGTTTAATGAAGGAATGCAACCAAAGTGTTAAAAGTGCTCTGACTACTTGGGAAAGGCTTATCCTCTCGCACTAAGCTATTATTGAGGAGTCGGCTCGATCTCCTTGCGTCAATTGCCGAAGTTGAACGTATTGAGCCTTACAAGGAGATGATTGACCAAGCTGAGCTCCATTTTCTAGAGTTGTAACATCTTCGCGAGGCTGATGTCACCACTGTTGCAGAGCTTGAGTTCCATTGCCTTACGATAGAATGTCGTAAGCTCGAAGAGACTGCCCGTAGGGAGGTGGAAGAAGTCAATTTATGGCTTCAGGAACTAACCACCCACCTTACTGAGATTGATGGTGAAAATGCAGAGATTACCAACACGATCTTTGAGAGGGAAGCCACCATCAATGGGGCTAAAGTTATCATCACCGACGCACAAGCTAGGTTGGAAGCAGCCCAAAGAAGAAGAGCTTGAAGCCACATCTGCTGAATTCATCACTAAACATACCTATAGAGCAGAATGTTTGAAGATGGAACAGTATCGGTTGGAAGCCGTGGAGGCTCGAGCAACTCTAGTTGATCCAAAGTTTTTAGAGGAACAAGCTTTGAAGGGTGCTGCTAATGCACGTGAAACGAGGATGGCTTTGTGCATCAAACGTATCAGATCCTTGCATCGATAATGATCTTGGCTTATCTGCATGTCGTGTCATTCACTTTTGTCATGACTTAGTTCTCTTTTGACAATAAAGAACTTTTTACTTTTGGATTTG
The DNA here is from genome assembly GCA_037177215.1 of Asparagus racemosus. Taxonomy (NCBI): domain Eukaryota; kingdom Viridiplantae; phylum Streptophyta; class Magnoliopsida; order Asparagales; family Asparagaceae; genus Asparagus; species Asparagus racemosus. The sequence continues at coordinate 11,834 of JBAKGM010019534.1, read as the reverse complement.
AACGATAGAGGTGTATTATTAACATATCGTACGAAATTTTGAATTGAGAACAACTTTGCGGGGGAAATGGCTGAGATTAAACTTGCCTACATGAAGAAAGGAGTTGAGAGAGGTGTAGTGTTTAACATGTCAACAGAATTATACTGATCTGTTAACATATTAAGTTTGAAGATTAGTATTGTTCAGAGGTGAAATGTTAATATGATAGTGCTGAGAGAGTTTGACAGAGGTGTGGTGTTAACGTGTCAAATGGAAAAACCGATAGAGGTGTAATGTTAACCCGTTGGGTTCAAGGAAGTCAAAAGGACAACTACCGTTTGGAATTGTAGTGTTAACTTAACAGTATGAAAAATCGATGGAAGTGTGATGTTAACTGATCGATTTTGGAAGAGGGACTGATAGAGGTGTAGTGTTAACCAATTAGTTCTTAAGAGATGCGAACCATTCATGGGTGTAATGTTAACATGACGGTGGCAAGAGATTCTTAGGGTTACAAAGATGTAGTGTTAACTTGATAATTCGTTAGGGGATTTTGTTGAAATTGGATCGTTGATAATTTTGGTTGAGAAATCATCCTCATGGTCAGAGGTGAAAACTTAAACGTCACCGATATCTCCATGGGGAGATGAATAAGTTTCAAGGGTAATATTTCTTAAGAATTTGTGGTTAATTGGCGCCATAAGCTTGTTGTTGTTTGGATCATGCCCCATTTGAGTAGGCTATCTCTACTGCAAATGGGCCTTCCCATTAGGGTTGGGATTTGCCTTTGGTCTTATGCGTCATGACCATGGGTCGACAAACAGCTAAGACCAAGTCTCCTTCCTTAAAGGATCATTCTTTGACTCTTTTGTTGAAGGCACTTAAGATTCAAGATTGATACATCTCAATCTGTTGTTGAGCTTTAAGTCTCAACTCATCCAGCGCCTCTAAGTTTTGGAGACGTCTTTGATGTTTTTTTTGTCGTCATCTTCTCTGCAAGAGCAGTTCTCAACGAGGAAATTTGGATCTACGTATTACAGTTTCACATCCATATACCAAGGAAAAAAAGCATATTGCTTGTGACAGCGTGGACCATTGTTCGATTGGCTGAAAGACACTCTCCCAGTTTCTCATCCTAATCTTATTTGTTGGAAGAAATGAACTTCTTCAGAAGCTTGATAATGGTCTTGTTAAAAGCTTCACCTAGACCATTGGTAGCCAGATTGTATAGTGTGGAAGCCACATCTTGGATTTTGAATTTATCGTAGAATTTGAAAATTGTTTGGCTGATGAATTGTGGACCATTATCATGGACTATTTTTCGAGGGACGCCGAATCGATAGATGACATGATATTTCAAGAACTTGATCATTTTAGAAGTCTTGAGTTCTTTGAGTGGAATGACTTCGGCCCACTTGGAAAAGTAATCAGTGATGGCCAAGATGAATCGATGGCCTTTAGCAGATGGTAGGCTAATTGACCCGATGACATCCATCCCCCACATATCAAATGGCCAAGAGGCAACGGTCGGATGTAATTCCTTTAGGGGTTAGTGTAAGAAGTCTGCGTGGAACTGGCATGCACGACACCACTTGGTGTAGGCCACTACATCCGCGATCAACGTCAGCCAATAATAGCGTAGACAACGGAGTCGGTCCTAGGGTTTAGGTCCAAGTTGATGAGCTCTGCACGTACTATCGTGAGCTTATTTGAGCACCTCTTCAGCTTTACTCGATGACAAGCATCTAAGAAATATGCCATCGAATGATCTACGATACAGTGTTTGTGTGGTAGAATCGTAGAAGAAACGGGAGGCTCTCCTTTGGATGGAGATTACTTGCTTCGGATCATCTGGCAATATACCATGCAAAGCATAGTCAATGATTGGATAACGCCAATTATTAGGCTTGAAACCCCCCGACGTAGTGCGCACCTCGTTGGCTTCCAAAATCTATTTGGGACAACATAACTAGAGGTTAGTTACCATAATCCGTTTGGTAGATTTAAGAGTTAAGGCTAACGTAGCTGCTAGTGATGCTAGGGCATCGACATAGGTATTCTCGAGGTGGGCTACATAACCTATGCAGAAGCATTCAAAAGAATGAACAAGCTTCAATGCTGCTTCATGGTAGGCAAGAGGTTGTTGTGTCGGACTTCATTCTCCCCTTTTATCTGATTGATGATCAGCTTAGAATCGCTATGTGCTTCAAGATACTTGGCACTCATATCTTGGGCAAGTTGTAAACTGATTATGATAGCATTGTACTCAGCCACGTTCTTAGAACACGACTCAGTTAGCGATTAGGCTCAAGGAAGAACACAACCGTGGGGATTAATAAGCAATACCCCCACACCTGCGATGATCATTCCTTTATGACTGAGACGTGATGCGCCGTCAAAATAAAGTTGCCACACTCGGCGGTCTGAGGTAATGTTTGATTTGAATGCCTCATCAAGAATGTCTTTGTGTAGTTTGGAAAACTCAAGATATGATGATCCGCAAGGAAGTCAGCTATTGCTTGTTTCTTGACTAACTTTTGTGGTACAGCTATCATGTCATATTGAGAAAGCAGTATTGCCCATTTTGCAAGTCTAGAATTTAAGGATCTAGGCTTTGTCATGAGTATCCATAGAGGATTGACTTTTGAGATGACATGGCGCATCTTCTGTACCGCAAAAATCAAAGCTAAGCACTCTTTTTCAACTGATTGTAGCGATGCTTGGCGTCAATCATAATCTGGCTGAGATAATAACATGTTCATGACCATCATCATTTTTTAGTAAGAAGTGCTCCGATGGAATGATCCATAGCTCTGACATAGATCAAGAATGGTTTTCCCGATACTGGCGCTGCTAGGATAGGTGGCTTAGTGAGATATTCTTTGATTTTGTCAAGATCTTTTTGACAGGCATCATCCCAAAAGAACGAAACACCCTTCTTCATTAGCCTTTAAAATGGTTGGCATTTTCCAGATAGATTGGCTATAAACCTGCAAATGTATTCCATGCGTCCTAGCAAACCTTTGAGTTTGTGAGATTCTTTGGAGATGGCATCTCTTGGATGGCTTTGACTTTCTCTGGGTCAACATGTATCCCTTTGGATGTAACGATAAACCCAAGAAATTTGGCTAATGATACCCTCAGGAAATACTTGGTTAGGTTCATCTTAAGTTCATGCTTTCGCATAACCTCGAACTCTATTCTCAAATCCTTGAGGTGATCTTCTTTGCGGTGACTTTTGATCACGAGGTCATCAATGTAGCATTCCACTGTCTTTTACAAATGCTCATGAAAGATCATGTTCATCGCATGTTGGTAGGTGGCTCCAACATTTTTCAGACCAAAGGGTATTACCGTATAGCAGTATACTCCCAAGGGTGTTCTAAAAGCTGTATCCTTCTAATCAACTAGGCACTTTGATTGGGTTGTATCCAAAAAAGCCATCCATGAATGAAATCCTCTCAAACCCACACATAATGTCAAAATCATGACATCTATGATAGGGAGAGCGAACTCATCTTTGGGGCAGGTGAGGTTGACATCGCTGAAGTCAATACAGATCCGTATCTTGTCGTTCTTTTTCATTACAACAACAATGTTGGCTAGCCAATATGAATGCTGCTCTTTACGAATGAATCCACACTCGATGAGTTTATAGATATCCTTCTTGATCTGCTCCATTAACTTAGGACGGAAGTGTCTTTCTTGTTGCTTGACAGGCTTGCACTCAAATCAATATTAAGGCGATGCATGGCCACCTCTGGATCCAACTCGGGCATGTCTTCATACCTCCGGGCAAAGACATCAATGTACTCTCGGATGAGAGATGAGTTCTTCTTTTTCAACAAGCGATAAGCTTTCGCTGATGAAGTTAGGCTTGGGGTTAGCTTCATCACCTACGTTGATCTAGACCACATTATCTTTAGTGGGCGATTCACTGGGTTCGAAGCCTGATTCTCATTGTGCCCTAAGGTGTTTTGCCTAGAAATCATTCTCAGGATCATCAAATGCTTTTGATTCGTCAAGTTCCATGGTTAGGTTATATGAAACCAGATTGACCGTGAATTCTCCAAACATGGCCCCAATGCTGACATCGAAATCCCAATCATGTGTGTCTGAAGAACTACTTGGGGGTCTTCAAACATTAATCTAGTTTGTGTATAAAATTCTGGAGAAAATACCCGAACCCACATTTGGTTCGATTAAAGTAATCGACGCTTTCCCCTTTTGGTGCAAAGGGGATTAGTGGAACCCGTGGGCCTCAATCAAAATTAAAACCTTATTTTAAGTTAAAGTTATATCTCATCTTTGTCATTATGTGATGGGAGTGTTGGCTGTACCATGAGAACTCAGGTATTTTTTCGACTTCACCATCTAAGACTAGCGGATGTAGTCGTGGTTCGACTTTCCTAAAAGTGATGGGATTAGAGATGTTCCTTCTAGCGAGAACTATGAATGTGGCATCTTCTGAGCTGCCTAGGATGCATTTATGGGTATACCCAAGGTCGATTCTAGAGCTATCCTAGAAAACAAAGCATCGGCTTCTCAGTCTTCATGCTCAGAGCCCGAAGAACAGTCATAAGCAAACTCTATGTTATCATTAAAACCCAGTCGCCCTAATTTTTGGCTAACTGATCTGTACATGAATCCTAAAAAGTAATTACAAGAAGCTCCGTTTCTCAAATAGAATCCTCATTCGGATCGGGTTCACTATCTCCCTCGTTGCTGCTGTCTTGATCCTCTAGAATGGCAATCTCAATTGTATGCTTCTTGTCATATAGGAGGCAATTAGTAAAGTACTTTTCCACTCCTTTAAAGGGGTGCTTTTAAGCAAAAACTCTTTGGAGAACCCCCTGCTCATCAACATACTAAAAGCATTGATGGAGTGTCGATAGGACAATCACATTGGAGTGGATCCAAGATCGTCTAAGGAGCGGGTATAGGGCATCTCCACATTAATGACGTAGCATGTCACCTTTGTCTTTAGAGTGCCGAATTGATATTTAAGTCGGATCTTTCCAAGCCACCGACTACTGTTAGAATTATATCCAAAAGTAGTAGCAGTCATCCTTGAGAGCTTATAGAGGGAAATACCAAAGAAGCTAAGGAACCTCCGTAGGATGATACTCAAAGAGGACCCTAGGTCGATATAAATTTGTTCTACCTTTGTTGATCTAACATACCCAGTGTAATAGAGGGGTTGTGGTGGTTGCCCTTGATGAGCATGTCATCCAGAGCGAAGTGATGCAAGGCTTTTACTGACAGCATTGGTAGCATTGCCTTTGATCATCAATGTGTAGAAAGTTGGGCACGTGAGAAAGGAACGCCTCTTTGTCCATCATCCCTCAAAGCCTCTCTCACATCCTTAGACAAGTGTAGAAGTTCATGCAAGGTTAGATGAGCAAGGATGTTGGCCAATTGAGCCAGTATATCAAACCAAAATGGAACTTGAGTCCAGCAGATGTTGGATGAAACACCTTGTCGAACCTCGTTTCCTTTTGCTTGGAAGGTTCGGGTTGTTTGGAAGGTCCTAGTTGATCATAGTTCTTCAAGCAGCCCTTACAAAATCTCATCCTTGTAGGTGTACTATGATCCGGTTGAGCTGCCATAGTAATCTTTTCTTCCTACAAATCCGTGATTGAAGAGACTTGCAAAGACTCTCACCGATGACTGTAGAGATGTGTTACAAGATTTTATCTTGCATTTGGCCTTTGCATGGGCCGTTGTCTTGGGAGATGCCCAATGTTCATCCTGAAGGAGGTCAGGATGGACCCACATTTTCTCTTCTTTCGTAGTTGTAAGAGGGACAAAGCCTTGACTCCATCGACCTTGCTTATCATGATTGATTAGATCAATTCTTACAGTGGGGATGGGAATGACTCTATTTTAAGCTAGGGTCTCTATCATGGACCCAAACTAAAGAGTTACCATGTTAGCGGTAACCTTTTGCTCACGTCAAAGCTTAAGAATCCCTAAATTCACGAACATCTATATTTTATCCTTGAGGATATAACAGTTCTTCGTTGTGTGTCCCAGCTGTGATAGAGGTAGTAGTTAGGATCATCAATTTTCCCAACTTCTTCAGGGTGTCAAGCTTCAGGATTCTTCAACTGATTGCCCTTATTAAGGACGTGAAGGATGACAACAGTATGCTCATCTTTGGAAGAGTAGCTCCATTGGGTACCCTTTCAGAACTCTTTCTTTTGATTGTCAAGTTTTTTTAACCTCGATAGCAAGCATCTCTTTAGTCTTTGACTGGGATGATTGCCCCTGCTTATTCTTGTCCCCTTTGCAGTTGGTGCGGGGTTGAACTTGTTAAAGTGCTCGGCGGAGTTCTCAGCAATCGCTGCTTTTTCCATAAGATCCTTCCATGAGTTTGCTTTAACGACACCCATGTGACCTTCTATGCGGCTCAAGAAATTGTGCCGACATGTAATTACCCTAGAGGACCTCTGTATCAACCAATCTGTCAAAGATCAGAGCGATTGGATATTTAATGAAGAAGAGTTTATTTACGACTACTCCTTAGACTCTGAGAAAACTCAAGAGTCGAAACTCTGATGTCCAGACTAGCTTTGGAACTAGTATTGCACATACCGATAAGTGAGTCATACTCAGCTCATAAGCAGCTAGATAACTCAAAAGATGCCACTTTCGTGGTCCAACCTAAAAGAGAAGGCCCAAATCTGATCATCTTTGGAAAAGTTGAGCCATGACCTCATTTACCAAAATCGGACGAAGAAGCTAATGGAGTACCAGAGTTCTCCCGATATAGCCAACAATCTCAGCACATCATGGCAAAAATGGAATACAGCCTCATTGCGAAACAAGGATTGAATTTCAATCAAGGGCTAAGAATTCCTTTAATTCCCTTTATACTAGAAGGGGAGGTTTTGGATTATTATAATTGGACCAAGTGAGGGCTCGGCTATGTTTCTCCTGAAACCAAATCATAAATAGGACTAGCATCTGATGACTTTTCAAGCAGTTCTTCAGATACGTCCAACTGGGATTCTGTCATCAGCCTTGGAGCCATGATTGGTGAATTCACGACTAACATGGTCTCATACGATCTAACTATGGATCTTGACGAATAAGAAGTGTTCGAAGATTCTGAAGATGATTCATGGGCAAAACATCTTGAAAAGGAATGGGAGTCACACTTCCAAGTCAATGAACCGCCCACCAAAGATAAAGTGCTTCAAGTTAACATAGGCGACAAAGTTAATCCCAAGCCTATCTTCATCAGTGAAAGTTTATCACCCACTGGAAAGGAAGAACTCATAATTCTCATTCGAGAATACATCGACATCTTCGCCTGGAGTTACGAAGACATGCCTAGATTAGACCCAATGTGGCTGTACATCGCCTCGACATTGACCTCAATGTTAAGCCGATCAAACAACATCAATGACACTTTCATCCTGAGTTGATAGAGTAGATCGAGAAAGAAATCCACAAACTCATTGAATGTGGGTTCATCCTCGAGGAATAATGTCCCGATTGGCTAGCCAACATTGTGGTGGTGAATAAAAAGAACGGTAAGATCCGGATCTGTATTGACTTTGGGGATCTTAATCTTGCTCGCCCAAAGGACGAATTCCCTCTCCCTATCACGAATGTCATGGTTGACAATACGTGCAGGTTTGAGAGAATATCGTTCATGGATGAATTTTCTGGATATAACCAAATCAAAATGCATCCATATGATTAGAAGCATACAGCTTTCAGGACACCCTTAAGAGTATTCTATTATATACAGTAATGCCTTTTGGTCTAAAAAATACTGGAGCAACTTTTCAACGTTCTATGAACATGATTTTTCGTGAGCACTTGCGTAAGACAGTGGACTGCTATGTCAACAACCTCGCAATCAAAGTCGCCACAAGCAGGACCACATCAATGATTTGAGAACAGTGTTCGAAATTATGTGAAAGCACCAACTCAAGATGAATCTAACCAAGTCTTTCCTGGGGGTATCATCAGGCAAATTCCTGAGGTTTATTGTAATATCCAAAGGAATAGATGTCGATTCAGAAAAAGTGAAAGACAGCCAAGAGATGCCACCTCTAAGAAATCTCAAAGAACCCAGAGGTCTACAAGGACGATTAGCCTATATCCGTAGGTTTATCACCAACTTATCAGGGAAATGTTAACCATTTCAAAGATAGATGAAGAAAGGTGTCTCGTTCGTTTGGAATAACACTTGCCAAGAAGCTTTCAATGAGATCAAGGGTTATCTTGCGAAGCCACCCGTTCTAGCCACACCAGCATTAGGTAATCCATTCTTAATCTATGTCAGGACAATAGATCACTCTCTAGAGCACTTCTTACCTAGAAGAATGACAATGGCCACGAGCAAGCCATTTATTACCTCAGCTAGACTATGGTTGGTGCCGAGCATCGTTATAGTCTAATTGAAAAGGAATGTTTAGCATTGGTCTCTGCAATTTAGAAGATGCGACACTACCTCACTGGTCAATTCATCCACGTCATCTCAAGAGTTAATCCTCTACGGATACTCATGACGAAACCCGGATCACTAAACTCCAGGTTAGCCAAATGGGCAATACTACTTTCGCAGTACAATATGACATTCGTACCATAGAAAGTGGTTAAAGGTCAAGCGATAGCTGACTTTCTAGTAGAGCATCCCATCACTGAGTCTTCTAAGCTTTACGAAGACATTCTGGATGAAGTCTTTGAGTCAAATGCTACTTCAGACCACCAAATATGTCGACTTTACTTCGATAGTGCGTCAAGACGCAACCGGAAAGGAGCAATTGTTATAAGTGGGGGTAATGCTGATTAATCCCCACAGACATGTCCTTCCTCGGGCCTACTCATTGACCAAGCCATGCCCCAACAATATGGCTGAGTATAATGCCCTTGTAATTGTCCTGCAACTTGCTCAAGAGATGGGTATCAAATACCTTGACGCTTACGACAATTCCAAGCTGATCATAAATCAAATCAAAGGAGAATATGTGGTCCGCTACAATGACCTCATACCTTATCACAAAGTAGCATTGAAACTCGCTTTGTCATTCGAAGGTTTCTACATTAGTTATGTAGCCTGCCTCGAAAATACCAATTATGCTCCCTAGAGCAAATTCTTGAAGCTAATGAAGTGCATGTCATGACAACTCACTTCAAAGTTAATGATTGGTGGTTCCCAATCATCGACTATGTCTTGCACGGAATACTACCTAATAGTCCAAAGCAAGCAATCTCTATTAAAAGAAGAGCTCCACGCTTCTTCTATGATTCTACTACGCAGACTTTGTACCGACGATCATTTAACGGTATGTTGCTCTGATGCTTATCACCAAGTGAAGCTCGAGAAGCATTAAAGGAAGCCCACGATGGTGCATGTGGAGCTTACCAACCATGTCCTAAACTTCAAGACTGACTTCGTTGTCTAGGTTACTACTGGCCGACAATGACAGCGGATGCAGTAGCATAGGCTAAACGATGCCATGCGTGCCAAATCCACGCTAATTTTCTACATCAACCTTGGGAAGAATTTTATCTGACTGTCACCTCATAGCCTTTCGAAGCATGGGCACGGACATCATCGGGCTAATCAGTCCACCATCTACAAAGGCCATTGATTCATCTTGGCCATTACCGATTACTTCTCCAAATGGGCTGAATCTGTTCCGCTTAGAGAAGTCAAGGCATCTCAAGTGATCAAGTTCTTGAAGCACTGCGTAATCTACTGATTCGGAGTCCCTAGAAGGATCGTCCATAATAACGGTCCATAGTTCATCAGTCGACCGTTCTTCAAATTCTGTAACAAGTTCAGAATTCAAGATGTGGCTTCTATGCCATACAACCCCATTGCTAATGGTCTAGCTGAAGCTTTCAACCAAACCATCATCAAACTTCTGAAGAAGTTTGTCTCCTCCAACAAACGAGATTGGGACGAGAAACTTGGAGAATGTTTGTGGGCTTATCGAACAACAGTCTGCACTCCCACTGGCTCTATGCCTTTTTTCTTAGTCTATAGATGTGAAGCTTTGATCCCCCTGGAAATTCAGGTGCTGTCATTAAGAATCACTATTGCCGAGAAGATGATGACTGAAGAACATCATCAAAAGCGTCACCAAGAACTAGAGGTGTTGGATGAGCTGAGACTCCAAGCTCAGCAACGAATCGAGATCTATCAGTCACGGATTTTGAGAGCCTTCAATAGGAGAGTCAGAGAACGATCCTTCAAAGAAAGCGACCTAGTCTTAGCTATTCATCGACCCATGGTCATGGCACATAAGAATAAAGGAAAATTCCAACAGAAATGGGAAGGCTCGTTTGTAGTAGAGATATAGTCTACACAAATGGAGCATACTGTCTAATTGACCAAAATGGCAATTGGCACATGGCTCCAATCAACAGGAAGTTTCTTAAGAAATATTACCCTTGATCTTGGCCAATACATCTCTCCAGAGAAATTTCGGTCATGTTTAAGTTTCCACCTCTGACCACAAATATCGATCATCTAAAAATCCAGTCAAAATCCCCAATGAGTCATCAAGTTAGTATTACACCTCTATATAATTCTGGATAGTTTATCACCATCATGTTAACATTACACCTTTGAATGGTTCTCATGATCTGATTGGTTAACATTACACCACTGTCAGATCATTTCGTCGACCGGTTAACATTACACCTCCGTCGACCCATCTTGTCAAATTTGATACGTTAACATTACACCACTGTCAATTCGCTCCTATCAAAAATCGATCAGTTAACATTACACTTCTAAATGGTATTCGTCTTTTGGACCCTTTTGAACCGACTGGTTAACAAAACACCTATATCTGTCATTTCATTTGGCATGTTAACGTTACACCTTTGTCAAATACCCTAATACTATCATGTTAACATTACACCTCTGAACAGAATCAATTTGATCAAATTTGCTATGTGAACACTACACCTCTACCAAATTTGATCCCATCATCTTTCTCCCTAGCAAAGATGTCACTACGATACATTAACATTACACCTCTATTGTATACACGTCAAGGAGATAAAAGTTCTTTTATTATTAAAAAAATAAACTATTACAAAGTTCTCAAGGGTAAAATGGATAAAAAGTTTGTATTGCACGATTTGCTATGTGAACACTACACCTCTACCAAATTTGATCTCATCATCTTTCTCCCTAGCAAAGATGTCACTACGATACGTTAACATTACACCTCTATCGTATACACGTCAAAGGAATGTTCGCATCGTTAACGAGATTTAGAATTTCAACTTGATCTTTTCGAAGAGAATGACAATGATAAACTCAAGCTCATCCCCCTCGAGAAAACATAACTCAACCAGAGCTACAAACATAACAGAAAATATAAATGTGTCATGATTTGTACTGACAAGCAACCTCTGGGGGACCAATCTCAAAATAATGGGTTTTGGGGGACTTTATCAAATTACTTAAGGTTGAGGAATCAATATCTCAAAACCCAATTTTTTTTTTAACTTTTTGATTTCTGACTTTTCTCCACTTTACATTTGGAAAACAGAATTAGTGAATTGGCCATAATGTTTGAGATTCCAATAGATTAAACTTAAAAAAGTAAGAAACAACGAATTATGTATAGTTTTTTTTTCTTTTTTCTGTAAGTAAGAATCTCATTACAAAATAGCATGAAGAACAAAATTTTAGGTTCAGATGTAGACCACTCGTATCTTAAGGGACCAAAGAAAATTGAAAAAACACTACAATTTCCTATTATAGGAACGCTATACTCTCAACCTGAACTAAAAAATAATTGTTTTGGTAATTTTTAAATCAAATGCATATATATATATATATATATATATATATATATATATATGTGTGT
>JBAKGM010019533.1:0-10399 GCA_037177215.1 Asparagus racemosus | reverse complement strand
CGGACAATTATTACGCATTCGGAAGAGGATTGGGATACGAGTCCTCCTCAGAAGATGAATGCTCTTGGTTAATCGACAACCACTTGCCCGATGAAGAAGACGGACATTCGTCTGATTCATCTGCTTGGGATTCTGACGTCAGCCTAGGCGAAGTCTTCAAGGCTCTGATGGTCAATATGGCTACTGCCGACCCTACGACCATGGAAGAGGATGAGGAGATGCCATTATGAAAAGACCCGTGGGTTCATCACCTCAACATGCAGTACGGAGACCAGTTCAAAGAGAAACCCCCATTGAAGATGTGGTCGTTCAAGTCAATATGGGCGACGAAGCCAACCCAAAGCCAATTTTCATGAGCGGTAGTCTTCCCCAAGAAGAAAAGGAAGAATTGATCGCTCTTGTCAGGCAATATATCGACGTGTTCGCCTGGAACTACAAAGATATACCAAGGCTAGACCCGAATGTGGCGACCCATTGCTCAAAATCAAGTCAGATGCCAAACCTGTTAAACAACAACAAAGACGGTTTTGTCCGCAAATTATGGAGGCAATCGTGACAGAAGTGAAGAAGCTCATTGAGTTAAGCTTCATCACAGAAGTGCAACATCCGGACTGGGTGGCGAATATTGTCCCGGTATTAAAGAAGAATGGGACAATCAGGGTCTGCATCGACTACAGAGACCTGAACGCCGCTTGCTCGAAAGATGATTTTCATCTCCCAATCACTGATGTTATTATCGACAACATGTGTGGGTTCGAGAGAATGACCTTCATGGACGACTTTTCGGGTTACAATCAGATCAAGATGCACCCCGATGACGCCAAACACACGGCATTCAGGACGCCCCTTGGTATACTCTGCTATACTGTAATACCGTTCGGTCTGAAGAACACAGGCACCACGTACCAACGGGCAATGACTAAAATTTTCCAGGATCATCTCTAGAAAATAGTCGAATGCTACGTCGATGACTTGGTTGTGAAGAGCCGGGACAAGAGTGATCACATTAAAGATCTAGGAACAATGTTCGAGCTCATGTGAGCTCATCAGCTGAAGATGAACCTATCCAAATCCTTCCTCAGGATGTCCAGTGGCAAGTTCCTCGGCTTCGTCGTCACCAATAAGGGCATCCACGTCGACCCTGATAAAGTGAAGGCGATTCAAGATCTAAAACCTCTAAGAAATCTGAGAGAACACAAGGGATTACAAGGCGATTGGCGTATATCCGACGGTTCATATCGAACCTGTCCGGGAAGTGCCACCCATTCTCTAAACTGAACAAGATGGGCATGTCATTTATTTGGGACGACGCTTGTCAAATAACCTTTGAGGAGATCAAAGGGTATCTCGCAAAGCCTCCTGTTCTTGTCGCACCACAGTCGGGTAAACCATTCCTGATCTACACCAAGGCAACAGACTACTTGTTAAGTGCATTGCTCGCGCAAGACGATGACAGTGGTCACGATCAGGCAGTATATTACCTGAGCCGAGCATTAGTCGGTGCTAAGTCTCGTTATCCGATGATCGAGAACTAGTGCCTAGCATTAGTGTTCGCGATTCAGAAAATGCGGCACTACCTAGTCGGACAGACGATTTATGTCATTTCTAATGTAAACCCTGTCCGGATATTCATGACACAACCAGGTTCTATGAGTTGGCGATTGGCAAAATGAGCCTTGCTCTTGTCCCAGTATGATTTGCACTTCAAACAATAGAAGTCGGTCAAGAGACAAGCAATTTGTGACATTTTGGCTGCAAACCCGGTGACGGACGCAGCCGAGCTCTATGATGACCTGCCGGATGAAGCTCACGAAGTCAACACTACATTGCATCAACAAATTTGGCGATTGTACTTTGACAGAGCTTCTCAAGCTACAAATGTGGCGAGTGTTCCCGGATGTTCTAAGATCTCTGCTGGAGTTGGAGTTGTCCTAGTTTCCTCAGGGAAACATGTCATGCCCCGAGCCTACTCGCTCACCGGACCATGCTCTAATAACGTGGCCGAGTACAACGCGCTACTTATTGGACTTAATTTCGCCAAAGAGCTGGGGTTGAGTATCTCGAAGCGTACGGTGACTCACAACTAATAGTCAAAACAAATCCGTGGTGACTACGAAGTCAAGAATCCAGATCCGGTTCCCTATCACCAAACAGCTATTGAGATGGCAGAGTCGTTTGAAGAGTTCTTCATTGAATATATCCTGCGCCTTCAAAATGCCTATGCGGACTCGCTGGCGGCGTTAGCGGCATCATTGGCACAATCTCCCGAGACCGAGCAACTGGTTACAGTCAGGACTCATCAATTATTTATTCTATTATATGATAAGGTACAGGGAGGTAAGGGGGTGGTTACCAAAGAAGTACACACCACTTAGGCCAAATTAGAGCCTCGAGATTAGCACTTTCCTATTATTAACAATGTTCTGCATGGTATTCTGCTAGAGGACGCGAGAGAGAGGGAATCCATCCAACGGAGAGCTCCGAGATTTTTCTACGATACAGAGACCCAGACGTTATATCGTCGCGGTTACGATGGCCTTCTACTCCAATGTCTTTCAAGTAAAGAGGCGGATGAGGTCCTTCAGGAAGTGCACGGAGGTGAATGCGGTGCGTACGGAGACCCAGACGTTATATCGTCATGGGTACGACGGCCTTCTACTCCGATGTCTTTCAAGAAAAGAGGCGGATGAGGTCCTTTGGGAAGCGCACAGAGGTGAATGCGGCCCGCACCAACCCAGTCCCGAACTCTATAACCGTATCAAGAGAATGGGATACTTCTGGCTGACAATGGTCAATGACGCGATTGAGTACGCTCGAAAATGCCATGCATGTCAAATTCATGCAAATTACATGCATCAACCTCCGGAACAGTTGCATCCTTCAGCTACATCATGGCCATTTGAGACCTGGGGAATGGATGTTGTAGGTCCTATCTTCCCTCCGTCCATCAAAGGTGATCGGTTTATTCTAGCTATCACCGACTATTTCTCCAAGTGGGCCGAAGCGATCCCGCTACAAGATGTGAAGACGAGTAACGTCATCATATTCATAAAACACCATGTCATCTATCGACACGGTGTACCAAGATGGATCGTGCATGACAACAGTCCCCAATTTATCAGTAATTCCTTCATCAGGTTTTGCGATAAATTAAAAATCTAGGATGTCTCATCAACGGCATACAATCCAGCTGCGAATGGATTGGCAGAGGCGTTCAACAAGACGATCATCAAGATCTTGTCGAAGCTTGTGAAGTCTAACAAGCGAGATGTGGACGATAAGCTTGGAGAAGCACTCTGGGCATATCGCACCACTGTATGCATGCTGACTGGAGCGACCCCGTACTCCCTGGTCTATTGGTGTGAAGCGGTTCTTCCGCTAGAAATCTAAATTTCATCACTTTGCATCGCCCTCGCAACAGAGATGACAGTCGAAGAACAGCATTAAAAACGCCTCGAGGAGCTCGAGATGTTGGATGAGAAGCGCTTGGAAGCTCAACAACGCATTGACTTCTACCAAGCAAAAATGTCGAGAGCTTTCAACAAGAAAGTACGATAGAGGAGTTTTAAGGAAGGAGATCTGGTCCTCACTGCTCGCAAACCGATAATCCTTAACTCTAAGAAGAAAGGTAAATTCGAACCTAAATGGGAAGGCCTGTTTGTAATAGAGACAGTTTATTCTAACGGTGCATATGGCCTAATTACCCAAAATGGTGACCGACAATTAATACCAATAAATGGGAAGTTCCTAAAAAAAGTACTACCCTTAGTATCTTCAGGATAACCCGTTTCAACGGGAAGTTTCTCGGGGGATATTTCACCCACTTTCCTTGAGGATAACCCTGAATTTATCCTCCACTGCAAATTCCCTCACCGATCAAATTCATTGACGTTGAATCTACAAAATCTTTCGGTCCAAGCACCAAAATCCCCTCTTGATTCTTTCTATGAATAAGAGGCCCACTTAAATTTTCTTTCACGCTGAAGATAGAATATAAAATTCTTGCTCTCCAAGCGTAAGATCCCCTTCGTGGTAAATAGAAGGGCTTTATCCTTTCCTTTTTTAGGCCATGCCGACTGAAGGTATAGGTCAGAATTGGATTCTTAGATCAGGTCGTCTGACTAAAAGTTGTCTGAATCTTTTAGATTTTCTGAGTGGAAACCCCACTCTTAGTCTCACCCCTCTTTTTCACGTAGCGCCGACTGAAGGTACGTGCCGGAACTTTCATTCCAAGTAGTGCCGACTGAAGGTATGCGCTGGGATTTTCAGGCCAGGTTGTCCGACTGAAGGTCACCTGAGTCTTTCTAGTTCTCGGAGTGGAGATCTCACTCTTAGTTCTATCCTACTCCTAGGTAGTGCCGACTGAAGGTATGCGCCAGGATTTTCAGATCAGGTCGTCCGACTGAAGTTCACCTGAATCTTATCAGTTCTCGGAGTGGAGATCCCACTCTTAGTTCCATCCCTCTCCTAAGTAGCGCCAACTGAACTATGCGCCAGGATTTTTAGGCCAGGTTGTCTGACTGAAGGTCACTGAGTCTTCCCGGTTCTCGCAGTGTAGATCCCACTCTTAGTTCCATTTTCATCCTAGGTAGTACCGACTGAAGGTATACGCTAGGATTTTCAGGCCAGGTCGTCCGACTGAAGGTCACCTGAGTCTTTTCGGTTCTTGGTGTGGAGATCCCACTCTTAGTTCCATCTTCATCCTAGATAGCGCCAACTGAAAGTATGCGCCGGGATTTTAAGATCAGATCGTCCGACTGAAGGTCGCCTGAGTCCTCTCGACTCCCAGGGCAGAGTTCCTGCTCTTGGTTTCATTCATTTGCCATGAGAGATAGAATATAAAATTCTTCCTCTCTCACCAACTTAAGGTTATCAACAAAAACCCCTTAATTCAAGATTCTTCTTGGGGAATTTGATCCTGAATCCTAAGTAGGGATAGGCCGACGCCTTACACGTGTCGCCTAGTTAGTCTTCTCGTGAAAAAGATGAAGTCTACGTATTCAATATCGTAGCATAAAGTCAAAGAGAGTTTCATTCTCTTAGCACAACGTCACGTGCAGAACGGGTTTAAATAATCCGCATGCTAGCCCGATTCAAACGGAAGTCGGTAAAGGCACGTCAAATTCGTTGAAGGTTGGGGGTTCGCCAACAACTCTAAAGTCAACACCTCACACGTGTTGACGGTTTAGTCTTTTTCCGATTGAAGAAGACACCAGAGTTTGATTCTGGGGAATTTCATCTCAAAGCCTAAGAAGGGATAAAGTCAACGTCTTATACGTGTTGTCGGTTAATTCTTAGCCGTAAAAAGAATAACGTCTACATATTCAAAAGTGTGGCGGGTTGTCATTAATGACGCTAAAATCCGCACTTTAGACGTGTGGGGAATTTTATTCTGAATCCTAAGAAAGAATAAGTCAAAGCCTCACATGCGTTGCCGGTTAGTCTTTCTCCGATTGAAGAAGACACCAGAGTTCGATTCTAGGGTATTTTATCCTGAAGCCTAAGAAGAGATAAGTCTATGCGTAACACCCATTTCTGGGTTGTCTCTTGCCCATAAAAGAGTACCAAGTCTACGTATTCGATATCGTAGCATAAAGTCTAAAAGAGTTTCATTCTTTTAGCACAACGTCACATGCGGAATGGGTTTAAATAATCCGCGTGATAGCCCGATCAAACGGTAATCGGTAAAGGCACACCAAACCCGTTAATAGCTTGGAGTTGGCTAATAACCCTAAAGTCAACGCCTAACACACGTTGCCGGGTAGTCTCTTGTCCGTAAAAGAGTACGAAGTCTACATATTCTATATCGTAGCACCAAATCTAAGAGAGTTTCATTCTTTTAGCACAACATTATGTGCGGAACGGGTTTAGATAATCTGCACACTAGCTCGATTCAAACGGTAATCAGTAAAGACTTATCAAATCTGTTGATAGCCGAGGATTTGCCAAAAATCCTATAAATATTATGGTTAATTATTTCTGATGAAATAAAACAATCATGATAAGGCATAAAAAAAAGGGAGACATATTTTATTGATAAAGACTGAGATCACAATTCCTCAAATATCAAATTTGTGACAACAGATTTGTTGTTTCAATCCGGACACTTTATCAATAAAAGCTTGCCGAAGTTCCTCTTGTAGCTCAGCCCTGAAGGACTCCTCACTGATGTTGAGTGTCTTCGCAGTCTCTTCCTCAATCTCAGCTAGCTTCTGCTTCGAGAGCTTGAACTTCTTAGACATGACGGCAAGAGTTTCCTTTTTGTTAGCTTTCGTCAGCTTCATGACACTCAGGATCTCCTTTGCTGCTTGAAGCTCCCGCTCTAGCTCTACTATCTTCGTCTCGCCCTCGGCGACACAAGACTGAAGATGACCCATGGAGGATGAAGCCTCAGCAACAGAAACCTCTAAGTGGTGTGCCTGGTCTCACTGCATCTGGACTTCGAGCTCGGTGAAAACACGAGCATCATGCCAAGCTGCCAGACGAACCTCTGTCTCCGCGGCTATATATGAAGGGAACCCCGCTACCTCCAAATCCTGTAAACTCTGGAGCTTGGTGTCTAGGTGATCGAGATCATTCGTGATGGCCAGGGCTAGCTCTGGGTAACCCGCATCTCGTATCAAGACTATCCTAGGGTCAAGGAATGGCCGAAACTGATGGAGAGAAAGCCCGTTGTTGAGAAGCGTGTTTATCACTACGGCTAGGTAGGAGAAGAACGAACGAACCTCTACATGGATGATAAGCTGAGATGGGTCGTCGTCTGACATCAATGCTCTCACTAAGTCATGAAGCATTGCTGAGGGCCCTACAAGCAGAAGGAGGAGGATTAAACACTCCACAGCCAGAAATCGGTGTGAACACTGTCGGCTGAGCAGTCCGTACCTGTGGAGACAGTTCCTTGCCCTAACGGAGCTGTCAAGAGAGCATCAGTCGGTGGCTCATCGACTGTCACAGTCGGTCCTCTCGACCTATATGTCCGATGTAACATCAGCTGTGGTAGCTGACTCTAGAGGAGTGACGGAATGAAGAGTTCCTGTCAACAATAAGAGACGTTTCAATTTCATAGAATTATAGTTGTACTAGTCAAAGTTGGCTAGTCCTATAATTGTAAGAAAAAGGGGATCCATACCTTTAGAGGAACTAGCCTCGATATTCCCGGTAATTACTGGCTCAGGCTCAATGTCGTTAGGAAGAGAATCATCTCGGGGCGAGCCACATATCAAGTCATCTAGGGATATGGGCAAACCATCGTCATCAAAGTCCTCTATCGAGAAATCTAATATAAGGGGACGTGAGTGGAAGAAGCGAAATTAGAAAATTCACACTAGGCTAAAAACACTTACCTTCGGCGGCAGAGTTCGTCTCCCTAAGCCCCGCTTCCAAACTAGCTTCCTGCAATTTTTCTAAAAGAGCAAGAAGCGTAGACGCGATTAGGGGAGGCACAAATTCTGAATCATTCAATTCTCCTATTCACCATCTAAATGGGGGATTACTAATGTTAGATGTACCTGGAATTGCTGATACAGGTCCTATGTTGGTGTTCTCAGGCTCCCCTGCCATAGCTCCATGCACTTGCCGAGTGAAACTGGGCTTGGCAAATTGGGAAGAGGAAAATCAAAAATGGTGTCTCCAACCCCATATTCTCCTGCATGGAAAGGGAAATTGTGAGTTTCAGAAGCAGAGAATTAAGTAATTGAAAGGGCTGCAGGGTGATCGAGCATTACCTCTGTCACTGGTAGAATCTTCACCAGTCAAGTCT
The DNA here is from genome assembly GCA_037177215.1 of Asparagus racemosus. Lineage (NCBI taxonomy): Eukaryota > Viridiplantae > Streptophyta > Magnoliopsida > Asparagales > Asparagaceae > Asparagus > Asparagus racemosus. The sequence goes on along the minus strand of JBAKGM010019533.1, from coordinate 2,640 downwards.
ACGTCGAAGGCCCGAGGAGCAGAACGGGGCTTGTGGGCTAGCTTCTTCCACTTAGGTTGAATCCCAGCACGAGTTTTTCCTCCATGACGAGGGCGAACCGCCTCCTTTTCTGACACTCCTGGAAGAATTAAGCTAATGTAAGACGAGGTAATTATAAGAAATGAAATAGTAAGGCCAAAACAAGAAGGAGAGAGTACCAAAGTTCTCCTCGTGAACTGCGGCTTCCGCCTGCTCCTCTCCTGAAGTCCCAACGGCAGAACTGTGGATCCCCTCCTCAGTCCCGTCTGGCTGATAAGTTTAGCAGCGCTTCCTCTGTGCTCGAGCAGCCCTCTGGATCGTTTGAGTGTCAGCTCAGGAGACCTCTTCGGCCCTCAACTCATTGAGGGACTTCACAGGAACATGCTCATTGGCTGCCAAGAGCCAACTGCAGTAGAGATAGGTTGACTGCAGCTGGTGATCAGCACTTGGAAGGCTAAGTCTAATGCCGGTGCACCCCGTCACACTCCACAACCACGTTCGGACCCTGTCTACCAACCCGCCACGAGTCTGGAGCCACCAGTTTCGGATCCCAACATAAAGTTGGTCATAACCAAACTGGTGGGTGAAACGAGAAGAGAAATATGGCTCGATGTAGCACTCATCTCTCACCCGAAAAGTGAGACATCCCGGCCTGATGTTCGTCAGCCAATTGAAGCAGCCGACATCTAGTAAAGTCCGATGTGCCCTCAGTTTTTCTTCGTTGATTAAGAACTCCTCATACTGACCAGAGAATCAGAGAAAACATCTCGAGAAGACCCAGCCTTTATGAATTTGCAGCTCCCTCCATACCTCTGAGAATCCGCATCCCTGCCATTTGCAGTCCTCTAGTGATTGAAGAAAGGGGATCGATGGATCTGCAAGCCTCGGTGCTGACATCATGTCAGGGCGATGAAGAACGAACTAGGCCATCAGATAGGTATACGGGAGCTCCACCTTGACGTGAGGAATCTCATCAGATGGTTCGTCCTTTTCCTAGACAAAGGTATGGGTGATCTGATGATGCCCGCAATGAATGTTGGCCACTATCACCGGAAGAAGGGACAATTCTTTCTTATGGGCGAGTTGAACTGCAGGATAAAGTACCTCCAATAGTAAAACATCGCTGGACTAGTACGACATCACACACTTTTCCAACTAAATGGCAAGGAAGCCAGCAAAAAGAGTCATCAGTCGGATCGACTTCACTGCATGCCATAAGAAGGTTGAAAACTTGGTCATTGCAGGGAAACTGCTCTCAGCATTGCCCGAGGTATAGGACCTAACGTCGGATTTCTGAATCAACTCGCTGACTTCTGAAGGAGTGAGAGGAGACAACTCACAGATCTCTTCACCAGAAAGGCCATCCAAATTGCTGAATAGGTAGCCTGCGAACTGCTTCAGGCCTATTTGTGACTTCTTCTTTGATAATGGCCCAATCTGGGCCAAAGCAATGTGATAGTGGCAGGTGAGGTCCCACAAGGTGTCGTAGCGGCCGGGTATATGATCCTTCAAATGGTTCAATTCTCGATTCGAGAAACAAATTCCTGATATAGAGTCTTCCTCATGGGTAAACCTGAGACCCGATGCATCTCATGGAGAGCAAATCCCAACTCACCATGTCTGGTCAAGAAGATGTTCAAATCAAAATTATAGACCTCAGCTAAAGCAAAGAAGTGGCAGGTGCTAATCGGAAGCCCGAACATAGTAGCACGGACCTCGGCATATAAGCCACAGGCGCGAAGCTCCTCGCCTCATTGGCCAATTACGTAACTCGTCAGACGAGTCCACCAGAGCCTGTCTGCAGAGTGAACCCAGCCGTAGAATCTATGACGGGACACCAACATCTCTCGTCCTAACTGCATGAGACAATTCTTCAAAGTCCGGGTGGTGATGAAATACTCGTCACGGGGCGGCATGTCCAATCCGAAAATACTGGGGTGTAATCTGACAACACGACTCCTGAGTGAGCCTGGAACTGACTGATGGGTAATGAACCCGCAATGAATGCTATCATGCTCCTCCGTCAGGCGCCACGACATCTCTTACGCCAGTGCCTGGTGTCTCAGCTCGGTCAAGCAACGATGGCGAGGTATCGTCGGGAGGTATAAGAGTCCTCCATCATCATTATGCAGCCATTGTTCACTCTCGATGAAGGTTGCATCCGGGTCCTCGACAAAATCGCTGAACAGATAATCCGTCATTCTCAGAGGCTGATTAGAACTGGTGTCCCTCACAAGTGGCGTGTCAATCATAACCAATCTCAGTACACAAGGGCTCTGCTCAACTACCACCTAGGTCACCTCCGCCGGCGTATCCGGTGCAAACTGAGACGAAATAAAGATAGCGGGGTCATCACATGTGGAATAATCCTCGCCGAGGCGTCTATCAACCGCATGGAAAGGAAACGCTCCAGAGGGATACTCGACTGAAACAAAAATCAGGGCAGGTCAAACTCAGATAAAAAATATATGAGGCGTTGAACTCATCTCACAAACTCGCGAGATATAGTTGTAAGATCGATGATCTAATACACTGAAACACTAGAAGGGGGGTGAATAGTGTTTTATAAAAATTATGCAAAATGGATTATAAATTGCAATAAAGATAACATCAATCTCAGAA
>JBAKGM010019532.1:0-10400 GCA_037177215.1 Asparagus racemosus | reverse complement strand
TCTCTCGATGCTCACGCCGAGATTGCTTCCCGTTGATGATCAGAACAAGGTTGCTGGTGATCTTGAGATTGCTGAATAATCCCTGAGTCTTCATTCGTCTCTGCGTTTGCGTGCGTCCGTCATCCCCTTTCATAGCTGCTCACGGCTATTTATAAGGATTTGACCACGTAACTAATGTGCTGGAATTGTGGAAACGTGGGAGCGATTTGGGTGGTCATGGGCATAACTGACGCTTGTCCTTTAGCCCACGTGGCTGACTAGGTCTTCGAGACCATTATGGGTCATGGGCTTCGTGGGTGAACCTTGTTAAATGTCGAGCTTCGCTGTGTAGGCAAACCTTGATTAACAAATCAAGCTTCACTGCGCAGGCAAACCTCGCTTGATTATCGAGTTTTGCTGTGCAGGCGAACCTCGGTTGATTGTCGAGCTTCGCTGCGTGGGCGAACCTCAGTTGAATGTCGAGCTTCGCTGCGTGGGCGAACCTCAGCTGAATGTCAAGCTTTGTTACGTGGGCGAATCTCGGCTGAATGTCGAGCTTCGCTACGTGGGCGAACCTCGGTTTAATGTCGAGCTTCGCTGTGTGGGCGAACCTCGGATGAAAGTCGAGCTTCGCTGCATAGGCGAACCTCATGTTTCAAGTTTTAGTAGTCAAGAGGCATGTGGTCCTCACCTTCAGGATTTTTTGACTGTCTACATTTATATGGGTTTAAGGGTGTAATTGACCCCTTAAATCTCTCCTCAAATCGTGAAAAATAGTTTTGGAACCGTTTAAAATGTGTTTGAATGGGTCAAACGCGAGGTCCGTGTTCTGAAAATGACCTTTGCGCTTTGATTTGAGAACATAGTGGTGAGCTCTGCGTTTTGAGCTTAGAAACGCGATGGTGAGCGGCACGTTTTGAGCTTGGAAACGCAATGGTGAGTCACGCATTTTGAGCCTCACACGGTAGTGAGCTTCGCGCAGTGGTGAGCTCCGTGTTTTTATTCAAAGAGGCCATCAATTTGTTATCTCTTTTCGAAGATCATCATCTTGTGATCTTTGCTGTGTTTTCTTACAATATGGGAGTCATTGATTGTAACTCCTGTTGGTGCTTGTGAAGGCCGTTGAAATTGGAATTCCCATTGGTTAGCGTGAAGGTTGTTGGACTGTGTATCCTTCATTGATTGCTGTAGAAAATCCTCGAATTGCGGTCTCCTGAAGGTCGTTATATCGTGACTTTCATTGTTTGTATTTAATGAGGATGGATTATTTGCAGTGATTTTTTAGACAGCCTACAATGATCATTCGACAGTGTTTTGCTTCGATGCTTATTACCAAGTGAATCTCAAGAAGCACTAAAGGAAGTCCACGACAGTACATGTGGACCTCATCAATTAGGTCCCAATCTTTAGGACCGATTTCGTCATTTAGGCTATTACTGGCCGACAATGATAGCAGATGTGATAGCTTATGCTAAATGATGTCATGGTGTCAAGTCCAAGCTAATTTTCTACACCAACATACAGAAGAGTTGTATCTAACTGTCACCTCGTGGCTATTCGAAACATAGGGTATGGACATAATCGAGCCAATTAGTCCATCATCCGCTAAAGGCCATCGATTTGTTCTGGCCATCACTGATTACTTCTCTAAATGGGCCAAATAATCCACTCAGAGAAGTCAAGACATCTCATGTGGTCAAATTCCTAAAACATCACGTGATTTATCGATTCGGCGTCCCTAGAAGGATAGTCCATTACATATGTCTACAGTTCATTAGTCGACCGTTCTTTAAATTCTACAACAAATTTAGAATTCAAGATGTGGCTTGTACGCCATACGACCCAGCTGCTAATGGTCAAGCTGAAGCTTTCAATAAAACTATCATCAAACTTTTGAAGAAGTTTGTCTCTTCCAACAAGTGAGAGTGAGATGAAAAATTTGGGGACTGCTTATAGGCTTATCAAACAACAGTCCGCACTCCTACAGGCTCAACGCCCTTTTTCCTTAGTTTACGGATGCGAAGCTGTGATACCATTAGAAATCTAGATGCCATCATTAAGAATAGCTCTTGCTGAAAAGATGGCAACTGAAGAACATCATCAGAAGCATCTCTAAGAACTAGAGGTGCTAGATGAATTGAGACTCCAAGCTCTGCATCAAATCGAGATCTACCAGTCACAAATCTCAAGAGCCTTCAATAGGAGAGTCAGAGAACGATCCGTCAAAGAAGGTAACCTAGTCTTAGCCGTTCGTCGGCCCATGGTCATGACGCACAAGACTAAGGATAAATTCCAACTAAATGGGAAGGCCCATTTATAGTAGAGACAATCTACTTAAATGGAGCATATCACCTAATTGACCAAAATGGTAATAGGATCATGGCGCCAATCAACGAGAAGTTTCTCAAGAAATATTACCCTTGATCTTGGCCAATATTTCTCCCCACAGAGATTCTGGTCACATTTAAGTTTCCACCTCTGACCATAAATATTGATCATTTTGATCTAAAAATCCAATCAAAATCCCCAACGAGTCATTATGTTAACACCACACCTTTGTTTGACTATAAACGTCTCATCACCGTCATGTTAACATTACACTCCTGAACAGTTTCCATTCTAGTGACCCGATCGGTTAACATTACATCTCTGTCGGACAATTTCATTGACTAGTTAACATTACACCTCTGTCGACAACTCTTTTCAAATTTGACTGGTTAACATTACACCTTTGTCAATCCACTCTTGCCAAAAATTGATTAGTTAACATTACACTTCCATCAATTTTCTACCGTGAAGTTAACACTACACTTCCAAACGGTAGTCATCCTTTGGGCTCTTTCAAAACTGACTAGTTAACATCACACATCTGTCAGTCATTTCATTTAGCACGTTAATATTACACCTCTGCCAAATACCCTAATACTATCATGTTAACATTACACCTCTGAACAGTGCCAACTTGATCAAACTTGATAAGTTAACACTACACCTGTATCAGTTTGATTCTATCATTTTCCTCCCCAGAAAGGATGTCAATGCAATACGTTAACACTAGACCTCTATCGTATGCCAATAGAAAGAGATAAAAAAAAGTTCATTTGTTATTGAAAGGGCTAATCTATTACAAAGATTTCAAAGGGAATACGGATAAAAAGTGTGTATTCGTGCGATACATTGAGCTATCCTAGAATCCCTAGCCTCATGAGCATTCTTTTGGGCCCTTTCCCTCAGAACCCTGGGATCAATGAGAGCAGCTTGGGTTCTAGCAGTCGTTAGCCTCGTTGTTTCAGCCTCAAGTTTCGCAACCTTGAGATCCCACTCTTTAGCCAATTTGGTTGACTTAAGTTCAAGCTCCTCTTTCTAAAGTTAAGCTGCTTACAACCTTGCTTAACCTGTAGCAATAACCACCTTGGCCACATCGATGGTGGCTTGTTTCTCTAGAATAGCGTTCTAAAGCTCTGCTTGATTGCCATCAACCGATGCAAGGCTATCATTCAACTCTTGAGGCCTCATTTTGATCTGCTCCATTTCCTGGCGAGCAGATTCTTCAACCTCACGGTGCTTCACGGAGCGCTGACGAAGCTCAAGCTTAGCAATGTCATTAACATCAACCACACAAAGCCGTTGCAACTCTTGAAACTAAAGCTCAACCTCATCGATCATCATCTTGAACAGTTCAGTGCGTGCGGGACCTACGGCTGATGTCAGAAGGCCAAGCTGATTACTCAACAAAGCAAGAGTGCGAGCAGATAAGCCTTTCCGCATAGTTAAAGTGGATTCAATTCTTCAGTTGAATAGCTTCACCAAGCTCTCAAATAGGATCTGAATCTCCAACTCAATCTAATCATCGGAGTCAGGAGATTGGGGAATTTCCACATGGCTTGAAGGACCCACTCCTGTAGAAACCACCACCACATCTATGGTTGAAGAAGTTGGCAGAACTTGCATTTGCTCGCCACCTGATAGGAAGTATGGAGCAAGCATGGCCAACACATTGGAAACATCTATCGTGCTAGAAGCCACAGACGTCACCTTGGTCGATGGGATGACAGTTCTCACAACCAGTGTTGTGGTCATTAGCACATCTGTAGGCACAACTTCAATACCTGTAGTTATGACCTCTGGCTCATCAGACGCATCCGCCGCTATGACGGGGTCTCATCAAATCGAGGCTCAAAACTTGACAGTGCTAACCTTCCGACTCCTACTAGAATCAGAGAGAATAATACATCGTCATCTTCATTAGATGACTCAGGAATAAACAATACATGCCGCGCTACTGAAACAGGTGCAGGAGCAGGACTGGTTGCCATATCGACGCCAGATCAGACTTTGAGACACCAGAAGCACCCTCGAAATTAGCCACAGGCTCAAACTCACCACTAGTAGGAAGAGATGTAGGAGCCGCTCCAACCATGGTCTCCAATCAGGGTTCATCATCTGCTAGAGAGATAGACAAAGTGTCAATCACCGAAGCAAAAAAAATATGCAAGATCAGGTAGAACAAAGTATACCTGGCATGTAAGAAGAGCTGCCAACATCGGCCCCAAAGCCCACATCATCAGGCTCAATAAGATAGGCATCAGTGTCGTAATCCACCTTCTCGTCATCATTTGAGTTTTCTTGATCAAGAAGAATGGGCTCTTTACCTACATATAAGAAGCCCATGTCAATCAAATGCACTTTAGATGACTTGACACGAAGATATGGGTAAAGCTCACCTGAGGATTTAGCTCTAGGTTCCCATGTTGGAATTGTAGGAGACTCTTCCGTGATCCTTGAAGAGCCTCCAGGTACAAGCTCAGGCTTCGAAGGCGCCAAATGCTATTTCTTTGAAGGTTGTTATGAGCTTCGAAGGCGCCAAATGCTATTTCTTTGAAAGTTGTTATGGGACACAAGCATGCAATGGCCTCTTTCCCCTATTTTCCCTTCCTCTACCAAGTGCTCCTCAGTGAACCGTAGATTTAGAAGGCTCTCGGATACTAACACCAATTGGCCTTTGAGGAGTAGGATGCCCACTCAGTGCCTCCCAATCTCTGGCATGCCTTCTGCTAGAAAATCATGAAGTCTAGGAGCCCTACTCTTCGAACCTTTCTTAGACAGCTCCCTATATCTCCGAGTGATCCATCGTAAGCCAGTTTTGTTCACATGAAAGTCAGGATTGGGAAAAATCACTCTGCAATAGCACTTGTAAAATCCTAACATCATATAATAGTTAGGTGTGTGATGGGAGAGTGTAAATCTGGTCCCTGTAGCCCGGTAGTATAATAATACTAAGCACGAGCACCATCTAGCAAGCTTCCCATGCGCAACAATCCTGGATTCAGATTCCTGACGAAAAGCTAGTCATATCTAAATTGATGAGTAAATCGGTAAGGCAAGTATGGCTCGATGTAACATTCAGTCTCATTTAGCCTAGCAATGAGGTGACCTGGCCTGATATTGACCAACCAATTGAAACACCCGCTGAGTCGACAAGTAAAACCTTTGCTACTTGTGCCTAGGGCTTATACCATCAATCTCGGGAAAACAACAGTAAAGGTGGTAATGATCATTGCTTTGAAGAGTCCAACAAATCTCTGTAAGGTATTTGATGATCCACTTCGAGCGCTCATAACTCTGAAGTAATGAGACACCCTCTCCACTTGGTGCAGCAGCCGACATCAACAAGGAGGAGTGTGAAGTAAACCATATCACTAGATATATATACGGTAACTCCACTCTAGGATTCAGATACTGATCTCTCGGATATTAACTTCTTGCTTCAGCTATTCAGTAGCCAATTCCCTTAGCCCGTGATGTTTGCAACTGACCATTGCTGGAAGAAGGGGCCAAGTTATACCCAGTAGTGAGCAACACGGTAGGGAATAACACCATGATAGAGATGCGATCCTTCGGTCGGGAAGGCACAACACAACCTTTCAACTAGATTGCGAAAAATCCTGCAAGCAGTGCTAACTCAGATATCAGCTCCTTTGGTTGATGGTGGAAACTCTCAAATTTATTGTCTGCGTGGAATCCACATTCGTCTGATTTGGCGATATGAAGTACTTGACCTTCATTGAAGATCTGGGTCTTAATTTTAGCCTCCATCACCAAATGGATTGAATCTACATTCCCCCTTTTTTAACATTGGGGAATAAATATTCAGCTCAAGGGACACGAGCAACGGTAGAATCATGTCTGGCATTTGCAATGACCCTTTGATAGATAAGGAAGTGGCAGACTAATTCCCGAAACACCTCCCTGACATGAGTTCTAAACAAGTGCTCAACTCTGTATTGGTCCAGAAGAACTCCTCATATGGATGGTCTCCCATTGGCAATTGTGACACTTTAAATAATTCATGCAAAGCGATCCCAATCTCGCCCGCTGGAGCAAAGAAAGTGTTGTTGTCAACGTTATACAACTCTAAAATGCCGTACAACACAGGTGCACAAATCTCTACACCATATTTTGAGTCCCTTACTCTAGAGTAGAGCCTTGACCTTTTTAAGCTTCCCTCAAAAGTGACAAGAGCGTAATTCACTAGACGGGTCCACCATTGGGTGTCCGTCGATTTTATCAAGCTAGGGAATCTAGTATCCCCAAAAGGATATTGTGCATCAGTCTTTGCAAGTTCATCCAAAGATGTTCAGGACAATATGAACTTCATTAACAGGGGCATCCTCATGAACAAAGCCTGGACGTAAGCCTATGACGTTGACTCCGTAGTGTCCCTTTTAACAGAAACCACCGTCGTACTTCAGAGAGCCCACCTTCATGCTATCTTCTTTATTGGTAAGAGTAAAATTCACTAGGCTAGGACCCGACGAGATGCTGCAAGTATATGAAGGACACATGACGCTCTATCACTGACAAGTAGTAACAGCGCTCCCCTTTGGTGTAATACCAATGCTCCTTCGTCCAATTGAATTTGGAGGTGCCATTGGGATTACTATTCCCAAATAGAAAGTGAGGCTTCACTGACGTATCCTCTTTGAGAATGGAGAACATAGCATCTGTGATCATCTCCCACAGAACCGTATAGCCTCAACCCTTTCTTGGCTGCTACCCTCTAGATATAGAGGGATGTGCCCATCGAAAGCGTGCCTCACTGCAGAGTAATGAGTCCCATCATGACCATAATGGTTATGGCAGTCGACGGGATCCTTTGAATAGCAAAGTACACAAAAGGAGGCAAACAAAAAAATGAATTAGAGGACAAAGACTGAAAGAAATTAAACAAGTCTTTGCACTCAGATGCGAAGTTCGCCATAGGCGAATCTCACTCATAAGTGTAAGTCATCATAATCAACTAAATGTTAACAAGATGATCGAAGTTCACAATGAAATCAGTGAACTTCTGCACCACAATCAAATCCACTCAAGAGATTACGTGGATCAGACTGGTGAATCTTGGTCAGGCGAAGGTTGCCCAAATTAGACTAGCAAACATCGCTTAAGTGAAGGTCGCTCAAATTAAACTGGTGCAAACGAAGGTCGCTCAAGTCAGAATGGTGAATCTCACTCAGGTGAAGGTCGCTCAAACTAAATCATGACCCCCGCCCAAACGAAGTTCGATATAGAAGCCCAAAGGGCTAATAATAACGAGTTCCGCCTAAGAAGCGAAGCTCGCAGCATCAGCAACCATTAATGGTAGCCAATAGAACTTTGTTGTTGTCGACATAAATTTGTCAGTGAGACCTCAAGTGGACATAAGTTTAGCAGCAAATAAGTTTTAAGTGCTCCAGACACTGTTCAAAACCCCATTGGGGCTGAATTTTGATGGAACCGAAGATCACCATGAATGGGTTCGAAGCTTACCTATGGCCATCTCCAACTACGCCGACGCATCCTCTGCTCTTGGTTGACGAGGTCCCTTAGCTGCACCCCTTCCTCATGAGATTGCACGACAGGGAGCCATTGAAGATTGATCTTTTGGGATTCTAAGAAAGCTAGGGTTTTGAGAAAGTTAGGGTTTTTGAAAATCAAAGTGAAGAAGAGAAGAAGGAGGTAAACAGTTCTATTTATAGACTGACCCTAAACTTCGCTGAATATTTTCACCCTTAACTTCGTCAAAAATCTAGCCTCGGTCCTCACCAAAGATTCTCGCCTTGAACTTCACCAAGAATCTCGCTCAGAACGAACTTCACCATAATTTTAGTCACAGAAATCGAGGATTCAAATTTTAAATTCTCATGTTGAGCCCCACCTAATCGACTTACTGAGCTTCTCCCAGTCGATTGTTTCTCAATATAGGTAAATGAACTTCACCCCATTTAGTTGGGCACTAAAACAAACTTCACCTAAATGACATGACAAATTTCACTTAAGTCTCCAAATTGAGAAAATTCTAACTCAATTTGTTTGAGACCCTACTTGGCAAACTTTAATTAGATTCTCGCCGACATAAGGAAGCTTGAGCTTCACTTCCAACACAACAACTCTATGCAGAGTTCAAGTTCTCCACAAAAGTAAAGTTCATACAGATCAAACAGACAAATATGGACAATTTTAGAAAAAGTTGATTTTTATTGATCGAGAACTCTACTACATAAAGGTGATATTCAGACTATCCAATTACAGGAATGATGGTATTCGTCGTTTTTTGCTACTACCCTATACTCCTAAATATGGGTAATATGAAAGCTGAGGAACGTACACGAGCCGCACCAAGCTACAGCCCTTATTCCGCCGATCTCACAAAACTTAGGGAGCGAAATTTTTTCCCATGCAGGAAAAATAGCTCCTACTTACTCCTCCCTAGGCCCAATGCTAGGGGATGAGAAAAAGCTGCTAAACAAGAAGTTTTCCCGTTGCTCCAAACTGAAGCATGTCAAGAGGAAGAAGCACTTCTTACAACTAAAATTTGATGTCGGGCCTGAGACAGCCACACAACGTCTAATTACGTTTTAGGTTCACATTTGTGAAACCTAATCACTATCGAAGTCCTCGCTTGTGGAGCTCCAAGGATCCTTCTTCAATCGCCATCTTAGTCATCAAACGGTCTTACGTAGAGTGTGGCACTCGAAGCTCCAAGCATCTCTATTGCGATTCAACTCGCGCCAAGCTCTTGACTCATTCTTGATGATCTGCACGAGTTTGTCCCTCTCAGCCGACAACAAATCTGTAAGTCGGCGAAGTACATGGAGTTCATCTACTTGGTTGCCCCCTACATGGGCGAGCTTCCAACCGACTATTTTTCTCAAGATAAGTAAGTGAAATTTGCCCCGATTCAGTTGGGCATTAAAGCAAACTTCACCAAAATAACATGGCGAATTTTACTTAAGTCTCTAAATTGAGAAAATTCTAACTCAATTTGTTTGAGACCCTACGTGGCGAACTTCAATTCGATTCTCGCCGACATAAGGAAGCTTGAGCTTCCCTTCCAGCATAACAACTCCATGCAAAGTTTAAGTTAGCCACAGAGGTAAAGTTCATACAGATCAAACACACAAAGATGGACAATTTTAGAAAAAAGTATATTTTTGTTGATCAATACTACATAAAGGCAACATTTAGACTATCCAATTACAAGGATGATGGGTTTTCAGCTCCTCTATTGAGGAGCATCTCTGATCTAAGTGATGAAGACTTCGACATGGAGGAGATGAAGATGGAGATGAAGATGGAGATGAAGATGAGGAATTTGGAAGGGAAATGGTGCTAGCCTTCTCCAAATGAAAACTTCTGAGAAAATCACATCTTTTAAGATTTGATTGGACCGGACAAAATGGCTAAATCTTTAGCCTAAAACTCGGTCAAATCTATAGCGGATCTTCTGAATCTTCAATCAAGAGATCTCAGCCATAGATCACAGCACAAATTCAAAGGCGTAATCTCAACGACCTTCTCCAGTTAGCAGACATCAATAATTGACGCACCTCGCCCACATAGTCCAAAGAGATGCAAACCTCGCTGATTCCCAGAATCACCCAAACTTCACTGAATTCTCAACTTCGCCTCAACAATTGAGAGAGCGAACTTCATTCGAAACACAGAATTGGATGAATACAAGCATCATTGTGTCTACAACAAAGGAATCCACGTTCAACAGTACTCCTCTAGGTATTACCCAAAGTATTTCGATCCCTACTACAAGTCAAATGCAGGATCTTGAAAACTTTGGGAGGGTCTTGTACATGGTTAAAATATATTTCATTCAGGCCAATATCCAGCTTGGATCCAAGAAGAATGCCCATGGGCTAAACACTTCAAATGGGCCCTAAACTCGCGCCCACAACAAGCTGTAGTGAAGTTCATTTAACAAAGCATGGGAACCTCGCCACACAGCTCATTGAGACTCGACCTAACCAAGTCAAGAACGGGTTGACTCCCAAACAGCTGTAGCGAATGTTCGGTGTAAAAACCCCTTCTTTATTTGTAGTGTCGTTTGTGTACAAATCAAGAATTGCTTTCTACAACAGAAGCGAAGG
>JBAKGM010019531.1:0-10400 GCA_037177215.1 Asparagus racemosus | reverse complement strand
AAGGAATAGATTCCAAATTAAGGAGTGAGAAATATGAAAATAAGGGCTTCTGTTCGTAAAATTTGTGAAAAATGTCGCATCGCCTTGTCAAGCTAAATGGCGACCAGATCCTGATGCCTGTCAATGGCAAGTTCCTAAAGAAGTACTACCCGTAGTCCTCCCACAACTGCCATACTTCCGACAAGTACATGAGTATAAACTGCTCCTTTCTGACCTCCGACTGGTATACGAGGTTAAAAACTACTCCCTGTCCTGTAACTAGTGCACGAGGTTAAACTGTTCCTTACCCTCACCTGGTCGAAACTTCTTACAGTCATAGACCAACAAAGTAACTCCCCTCTGCAAGTCCTTCCACAGGTAACCAGCCCCACTCGGTTGAACGTTTAAACAATTCGGACCACCAGATTATCAGGGTACAGAGACTCATGATGATCCTCTCTAATTTTCCCCCGCTGCTCCGCTTAGACGGAACAACGGGATCGCTCTCACTGTCATGTTAACATTAAACCTCTGACGATCAACTTGCCAATCCTCGTCAATAGGATGGTGAGTCCTCAAACTTGCCCTGATCACAACAATTCCTTATCAGGTTAACACTATACCTCAGACAACCTCAACCTACCAATCCTCGTCAATAGGATGGTGGGTCCGCAAAGTTGCCCCGATCGCAACAAGTCCTTGTCGGGTTAACACTATAACTCAGACAAACTCAACCTGCCAATCCTCATCAAGAGGATGGTGGGTCCTCAAAGTTGCCCTCAATTTTTTGTCATGTTAACATTAAACCTTAGACTATCAACCTGCCAATCCTCATCAATAGGATGGTGGGTCTACATAACCATCATGTTAACGATCACCTCTGATGGTCTGATCAGTCGTCATACTCAAACGTCCCTGAATGGCCTGACCCTTTCCGAGCGTTCTAATATATTTAGAACAATCAGTGAATGGTGGCCTACTATGCGAGGTGACACTATTTCGGGTTTGTCTTTGTCCCAGGGGAAGACAAAGTCTACATGCGCGGCAAATCCACATGTAACCAGTTGTTATTGTTGATCCAAGTAACAACTGAATCTATGCCTCTCTGGCATAGGGGACTTTATCTCAGTCCCTCATTCGAGATTAGTCTATGTCTAACACACGTGGCCGAGTAGTCTATTCCCGTGAGAAAGACGAAGTCTACGTATTCAATATCGTAGCACTAAGAGAGTTAACTCTCTTGGCACAACGTTACATGTGGGACGGACATAGTCAACCCACATGCTAGCCCGATTCAAACGGTGATTGGTAAAGGCAAATTAAATCCGTTGATAGCTGAGGATTTGCTAAAAATCTTGAGAATCTGGGGGTAGAGGCAAGAAGTATGCGCAAAAGTCATTCAAGACAATGAGAAGGCAAAAAGTCCAGCTTTCATTCATGATCGAGAAATATAGACAAAATACAAAAGGAGAAGGGGTACATCCGAATGAGCATCAAAATCTCTTAAGTCGCGACTCAATATCCCGAAGCGCCTTTTGGTGGTCGCTTTCCAGGGTGAGGAAGACCTTCTCGCGGATCTCTTCCTCGGTAATGGAGACAGCATTCTAAAGAGTAGCCCTCATCTCCTCTAAGGCCTAGCTTTTCTCCTCAAACTCGAGGATGGCTAGCTGCTGTAGGACCTTAATCTCATCTAGCTCTTTTAATGCCGCCTCTCGAACTGGTGCTTTCTTCGCCACAAAGGCCTGTAGCTCCGCAATGGTAAGCTCTGCGCTCGAGATGAATTGAGTCACCTTTGCCAGGCGGGCATCAATTTCCCTATGTGCCTCATCAAGCCTCTTCCCTTCAGCAATTATGCGAGCCATCTCCTCCGCCAACACGGTCTCCTTAGCCAGGGTCTTGTCCAAGAATTCCTTCTGCTCCTGCATGATGGACCACGCGTTCTCAGAAGCCTCAGCTAGAAGATTCTTACGGCGAAGGAAGAGTAACTCTTGGACATCCCTCTCTGCCACCGCCAGGTGCTGTTGAAATGGTGAGGCTGCGTCTGCACTTGTCAGAGTGATCAAGTTACCCAGATACATCTCCAACATGGGTTTCAGCTTGTCAAACGAGCAGCCTCCATCCAACACTATCTGGATGCTATCGCAGAGAAGACCTTGAAAGTCCTTGACTGTCACCTCCATGAGCCTCCTTTTGAGGCGAGCTGAGGGAGAGAGAGGAGTGTCTTCTGGGGCCTGAGCCCGAACTTCAGTTCCAACCACGACAACTATCTCGGTCGATGCCTTTGCCTGGCTCGATGCCTCCCCAACATGAGTAGAAGGCTACCCATGAGTAGGCTCCTCACCTGTAGAAGGCGATGCCTCCCTGGACAGTGATGACACCTCTACTCCGACCTCCTCCTCCCAAGGGGACAAGACCACATCGCAATCTGAAGCACTGCTTTCGTCCCCTGAGGAAATCTCGAGGGCCTCACTAACTGCACCTGCCACAAGTTAAAAGGTGAGCCTGCGTTCAACCATGATCAGTTTACCGAATGACGGGAAGAGACTAGGAATACTTACCCCTCGAGATGGCTGGTACGTCGAGGTGAACTGATACCGGTGGCTCTTGCGGTTCAGCAGTCACTGAAGCCATTGGCCCTTGCAGAACAGGCATAGTGGATTCAGCAGCAGGACGAACCTCTTCGTGCCGAGCCTTTTTTACCACCTCCTCGTCAGCAGAGCTCGTACTCTCCTCCCACCAGTGTTTTGATGGGAGTGGGGAGTCAAAGAAAGAGGGCGGCAATTGCATGCGCTCGGCGATAGAACCCCTGGCCTCCCCCACGCGCTCCCCGATCTGAGACAAACCGACTACTGCTTCCTACCCCATCGTGAACCAAGGGAAAGATGAATCATAGGGGGAATGGGAGATGGAGATCGAGATGCTTCAAAGACCTCCATAAGGTGTCGGGATCCACTCTTTCTGAAGAGTCCCTGTTGACGGCCCCGCATTTGCCCCCACAGCCGCCAATGTCTCAGCCCCCCTCGGTCTGAGCTACCTCAGACTCCTCAGCACGACGGCGTTCACCTTGCTGTGGTATACAGGAAGGGCCCCTTGAGCGATGCTACCACTCGGTCAAACACGACATGTAGAGGTCGAATCCTTCTGAAGCGATGCTTACACTCCGGTACCACTTACAATAGGTGAATGTATGATGAGGAACACGGTCCCTCAAGGGTAGCTCGAAATGCACACCCATGCAGCCGGCATGCGTCCAAAACCATCCTCGCGCTCCATCAACCAACCCCCCTTCAGATTTCAGCTGGGGGTTGATGTTACCAACATACAGCTGGTCGTACCTGAACTGACGAGAGAAGTGGCTCGGGAAGTACAGTTCTAGCAAGCAAGTCATGCCCGACCGGAGAAAGTGGTAGCCAGGCTGGATGTTCACCAACCACCTGAAGCTCCCTAAAGACAGGGTAGTGTGCTGATCAGCCGTCAATGCATCCTGAAGGGACTCGCCGTAGCCCCCACCTGAGAAGTAGGGGAAGCACTGAAAAAAGTCATAGTCCCCGAAGAAGGACAGCGCCTTCCTCATCTCAGTGACATCTCGGAACTTCCAGGAGCAAGCCTCGAGCTGTTGAACAAATGGAGTGCCCCTCCCCTCCTGACGCGCCGCCAGTGCGCTCATCAAGCACTTGTAGTGCGACACGAACCAAGCTATCAGGTAAGTGTATGGTAGGCTGACACGAGGGTTCGGGGTCCTGGCCTCCTCCTCTCTGCCCTCTACCTCAGTGTAGGAGATGTGTCAAAATTGTGCTGACAACTTCCGGAGGCCACACTGGATGCATGCTGTCATCGCCGATATTAGCGCATAAGAGCGCCCGTCGGCCAAGCGTACGGTTGGGTAGACAACCTCCACTGGGATTGCCTCGAACGAGTGCATGGGTACCACACACCGTTTTAGCCACAACATCAGGTAGCCGGCGAGCAGCACCTTCGTTGAAATAGGAGTCCCTGCCTGATGGTGGTATAGCTCGAAAGTCGTCCCTACTGAGAACCTGCCGTCGTCGTGCTCGAGGGTCATCGGTCCACCACTCTCTGACGCCTGGCGGTCTATCGTCTCCCTGTCACACTCGCCTAATGGGAGGATGGGCTTCTTCTTGTCGTCATTGTGAGGGAACAAGTAGTCCGCCCAATTCTTGTGGCTGATGCCAGGAACCCTCTTCTTGTAGCCCTTATGATCTACCGATCCAAGAGTATCCAAGCATATGTGATGATAGCAGAGGAGCTCCCACAGAGTCTCCACCACAAGAGGAGAGTGCGTGGGTAGGTAATCGATCTCCGCCTGGCTGGGGACGTACTCTTCGTAAGGGAATTCCCCCATCGGCAGCCCCGACACGACATGCATCTTGTGAAGCGCCAAACCCAACTCCACGTTTAGCGTGAAGAAAGTCCCACTATCCAAGCAGTAGAGCTCTAAGATGCTCTAGAACTGAGGGGCATTGATCTTGAGCCCGTGTTGAGTAGCCCGGATCGCCCCGTACAACTCTGTCCCCTGAAGGTTAGAGTTCTCCCCTAGTATATACTCGGTGATCCTGTACCACCAGGGGCTGCTACCGGAAGAAGAATAAATCCACCCCAGCAGTCCTTTGGAGGAAATTGACCCCCAGCATGGAAGAAACAATGATGGAAGGTCTCCGCCACCGTAGGCGTCTCACCCATCGGGAGCTTGCTTTGTAGAAGACCGAGGTGCAAAGCGGTCATGCTCTTGTGAGAGCTATCAACCCCATACCTAGCTCCGAAACCAGTGAAGATGCCACAAGTGACCCCGTCTTGACTCGGAGTCAAATCCCAGTTCATCATCCTTAGGACGGATAGGGACCGTAGCTTTATCAGAGAAAACCCCCGCATCATGTCTGGGAGGAAGTACCGAACCCCTTCAACTTCGCGAAGCCACTTGCTCTCTCCAAGAAGCATGGCTGAAGGGCTAGCTGCGGTGTCCCCGAACAGGAAGTCAGGTTTCCTAACCACTCAACGTTGGTCATCTAACATCGCCGCATCAGTGGCCAACTCCTGTAGTGTCAGATGATGACCCTCCGTGATTCGCCCCTTCAAATCTGCTGTCTTGTCGGCGTGGAAGACCGGTACGGGGTCAAGCAATGGAAACTTTGGGGGGGTCGAGAAGCCTGTACCCCTATCCAAGCCAATGACCTTCCCCCTGGGAAGAGCCTCGTCAGAGAAAGCAGCTGCAAAATAAAATGAAACACAGACAGCAAGAGGAAAAAGGCTAGGTGCCCGTTGCAGGCAAATCCATGTGTAGGCGAACCCCTGCACAGGTGAGCTAAAATAGGCGAACCTCACCTACAACAAAAGCTCGTCAGATGATCGCCCTCACCTAACCAAGGTAGAGGATCGCCTGAACAAGTAGACCTCGCCAGTTTGACAAGACCCCGCCTGAATAGGCGAACCTCACTTGTAACAAAAACTTAGCAGATGATCGCCCTCGCCTGACCAAGGCAGAGGATTGCCTGAATAAGTAGAACTCGCCAGTTTGACGAGATCCAGCCTAAATAGTTGGACCTCGCCAGAAGACGAACGAGAGTCCATTCATCTTCTTCGTTCTCTCCTCACGATTACTCGTACTCGCTGGGAGGAGTCTGGCTAGGAGCGGCACCGGACGTGTCAACAGCAACGGCGGAAGGAGAGGATAGCCTCTTCCCTTTCGAAACGGTCTTCTTTGGCTTGGAAGCCATGGCGTTAAGCGGGGAGCTTAGAATTATCTTCGAAGATGAACAATGCGTTTTCTGTTCGAGGAGCAGTAGCCTCCTAACGGCGGAGATGGGAGCCTTATACAGGTGAGTCTCGATGATCGAGATTCGCTAGTTAGAGCAGATTTTGATGACAGAGATCACCTGCTAAAGGAATAGGCGAGATCAGGAGTGACCGTCGAGTTCACGGTACAGATCGAACGGGGCGACCCTTGTCAGATGGCATTTAATGCGATCTGACGTGCCCACGTCGCTTCCACCAGCGAGAAGGCACGTGGCTCGCATCTTTCTGAGGTGCAAGACTCGCCTCATGGTCTCTGGGGTTGCCTGAAGTACGAGGCTCGCCTGAAGACTCTTAGGGCTCGCCTGAGACTCTAGCTCGCCTGAAGATCGGGGCTCACCCAAATTGCGGCTCGCCCACCGAGTGTGGCTCGCCGGGAACCCAAGCTCGCCAAACTAGTCGGGCTCGCCTAAAGGTGAAGCTCGCCTATCGACTCATTTAGGCCCGCCCTAGGTCTGGACTTGCCCTCGCCTAATGAACAAGTCTGCGTTAACTTCATCTAGATCTCCCAAAGAGGTTTGACTCATGTATGTCTATAAGGCCACAACCAGAGCCATGCAAATACGAGCGAAGATGGGAATTCATTATATCATAAGACGCAGGAGGATTACAAGAGGAACTGTGACAATACATTCGAACAAAGGTCACAGTCCTAAGCAAAGTAAAAAAAAGAGAGGAACCTAATCGCTATCGAAATCCTCGCTCGTAGAAACCTAGGGGTCTTTCTTCAGATGCCACTTCAGACGCCGAACGGTCCTATGAAGAGCGCGGCATTAGAGGCTCCACGCATCCCTGTCACGATCAAGCTCTCGCTGAGCTACCGATTGGTTGTGAACAACCTCCTCAAGTATTTCCTTCTCAACCAGTAGAAGCTCATTCAAGCGGCGAAGTATGCGAAGCTCGTCCACCGGATGACCCTGAGCCTGGGTCAATTCTTGCCGGAGCCTTGTAATCTCGTCACTTCGGCTAGAGGGCACGGAGGCGGCCATGAGAAGAAGAAGAGGAAGACGAAGGGACAACTAAATTAGAGGAGGAAACCTACCACTATTTATAAGCCCCTTTAAGCTATTGATGGGACCGAACAAAGAGGCTAAGATCTAGCCTTGAACTCGGGTCAAAGCTCTAACTAGCCTAGACGGCACAAGTCAAGAGGGAGAGCTAGCCCGCTCGAACTTCGAGCTCGCCTGCTTCAAAAGCAGAACCCGTTGACTAAGATGGCGCTAACCCGCATAGGGCCGGCGCTCACCTAAATTCAGGCCTGCCTGTCGAAGCGTAGGCTCACCTATTGAGTAGCCCAGGCTCGCCCAGAGAGCAAACTCGCCTAATCATGGAGTGAGCTCAAAACCCAAAACTCGTTCCCAAACAATTGAATGCACTCAGGTGGACGAGAGCTGGAACAAACGAAGAATCTCATTCTAAAAATCCCTAGACAATACATTTGAACAAAGTTATGACAATGCAAGCAAAAGTCATAACTACATTGACTCTGCCTGAGGTAATCAAGCCATAGGCGTGGGTCCTCTTTCATTCAAAGTATTCCAGACTCCATTCAAAATAAAATTGAGTCTGAAAACTTTGAAGGGGGTCTTGTAGGTGGTAAAAAATACCCACCCCGCCTGAAGGAATGCTCGCCTGCACGCAGCCTTCCCAATCATTGAGTTCGCCAGCACGAACTCAACGTCGCCTGAATAAGGGCTTGCCCGCACGAGGCCTTCCCAATCGTTGAGTTCGCCAGCACGGACTCAATGTCGCCTGAATGAGGGCTCGCCCGCATGAGGCCTTCCTAATCGTTGAGATCGCCAGCACGAACTCATGTCGCCTGAATGAGGGCTCGCCCGCACGAGGCCTTCCCAATCGTTGAGTTCGCCATCACAAACTTGACATTGCCTGAGAGAGGACTCACCCACACGATGTCTTCCCACTTATTGGGTTCGTCTGCATGAACCCAACCTGCTTGAAGCTCGCCTGGATCAAGCTCGCCCGTAGACCCAAGCGCTAGCTCACTTGGCTCGCATGAAGACTTGGAACTCGCCTGCGTGCTTGAAGCTCGTCTACATAAAGCAAGCTCGACCGCAAGCTTGCCTGAAGGGTTGAAGCTCGCCTAAACGCTTCGCCCGCGCCCTGAATGAACTCAGATGCCAACTCACATGTTGGAGGGGCCCGCCAGTTGACCCCGCCAGTTCGTCAAAGTTCGCCGGGATATGGGCATTCTCCAGGCTCACCTGTTCAGTTACTGGCCTCGCCTGAACAATGCAGGCGCCCATCCGCTTTGGGAAGTGGGCCTACCTACTTTCCACGCCCTGAGTAATGATGAGGCATGGCTCTCATCACCCCTAAGTGGTCACATCCCATAGGGGGGTATGGCTCTCCTCAACTGGGCATGGCCATATCCCACAAATCAAGGGAATGACCATGCCTCTCCTTACCTATTTACAAGCCACCATCTCCACATGAGAAGGGGCTTCTGTTTTTCAGAGGGCGGCTATTTTCTGAGGGCTTGAAGTTAGCAGGCATTGAGGTATTCAGCTACTTGGCATTTTATGGGTCTCAATCTGAACTCTCAGATTTGGAGACTCCCTAGCTCTTTGCAAACTCTTTGCATTGTAGTTGTATCCAAGTGAGCTAGGCTCGGGTAGAATCGAACTCAAGCACGTCGGAGCTTCTACTGCGTACTGAAGTTCCCCCACAACATTGATCGAATCGTCCAAGGGAAGCAAACTCGATTCGAGCATCGAGGGAGGCGTCCTATCGCTACTAACAAACCTAAGTTAAAAATAAGAAGGGCCTTCCCTTCGCTTCTGTTGTAAAAAGCGATTCTCGATTTATAAACAAACAATTCGACAAATACAGATCCGAGAAGAGATTTTTAACTAAACACTCCTCCTTCTTCAACTTGCGGGCTTGTTGCACTAAAGCCTGAGCCTGCGCGAGGAGCGTGCGTCGCTTCTGGATGCGCTCGTGAAGTGTTGAATGATTCCGTTTAACACATACCCACTTGTTGGCTAACGGCTTGTAGAGGCCATCGATCATCTGAGGTTGGAGCCTCTGCATAAGTTTAGACCTTAGATCCGCCTCGTATCAGATCCCATCCATGGATTGCATGGCCTGGGCGATTTTGGGCACCATGCTTTGTTGTCGACTCTGGCGGGCTAGCTTGGAGAGTGCGGGCACGCCATCGGCAGTCATCTCGGGTGTCGGGGGAACTTCGGCTTCGGGTACTGAGGAGAATTTACCACTACCGGTGGCAGTGGGGTTGGATTCGCCGTTGAGGGACTCTGTATCTGAGGCCATCGGGTTCTCCTTACAGCGGAGACCTTCCTGGAGCGGTGGGGAGAATTAGATCTGGAGGAGGAGGAGGAGAGATACTCCTCAAACTTTTATTGGTTGAACTCGAACTCGACCTCATCCTCCACCGGGATTGAGATCTGCGACTGCGGTATGACGACCTCCGATCTAAGGTCGGTGGCTCCCACTATGGTCGCCAGCTTGTTCGCGAGAAAAGTTGCTGAAATTTCCATTGCTTTGAATTGTTTACAAACTTCAATCACCTGAAACAAAATTCAAATAAAAAAGATCACCTTTTTATAAGGCTTACAATGAAAAAATCAAATCAAAATTACAACTTTGACCCAATTGAACAAACGCAAGATCCGTTTATCGGATTCTCGCTTGCGTGGGTGTCTTTGCCTGTGACGGGGACTTGTTTTGTCTGTGGACCACTGCGTAATCCCAATCCAAGTGGAGATCTAGATACTGGATCTGCAGATCTGGGGTGCTTATTTTACGAATGAAACGAAACACCGACGGGGATTGATCTCACGAAGGAGACGATCGCCAGAGTAGGTGAGATCTACTAGGAGAAATCACACACTGACCCTAAGAATAAGACGAAGCTTAGCCTTGAGGTTAGATCCGCAAACCTGACCTAGATTATTATGGATCTGAGCTCGATTATCTACCTTACAGTGTAGATCTTCTATTGGGCGAACTCCTTACTTGCACGGGATGTGGATCTGAACTTTTGATCTTCGCCGGTGCTCAAATCTATGCGAACGACTGCGTAGAGCTCTCAAAAAATCTCTAACTTTCCAAACTCCAAAAAATCTCCAACCCCCTCCAATGAAGCCCCCCTCTCCCTATTTATGGGAAAAGAGGGGGAAGAGAGAGTTGGCTCGGCCAAATGGCCGAACCACTTCGGCCAAGGCTGAAGTGCTTCGGCCTAGGCTAAACCGTTTCAGCTTTGGTCGAGCTACTTTGCCCATCTTGCTCCATTTTTCAGTATTCCTAGGCTTGGTTTGTCTGTTTGATTCCAGAATCTGATCGACATAGCGTCGTCGCTTGAGTTCAGTTAATTCCGTCTCGTCGACGCTCAAGTCCGATCGACTCGCCTTGTTGAATCTCGCTGACCTGAAGCTTCATCGATGGATTTATTCCGCGATACGTTACTTCGTTGATTTGTACGTCTTGCTGACTCACTTCATACGTTCGTCGACTTGCTTTATGCATTTTGTGGTGCAGTTATGTCGTCAGCGGTTCTTGGTCGCATTGCTTGATGGGTCGTCGGTCGTGAACCCGCCGTCACGAGTCTGATTCGGGTATTGATAAGCAATTTT
>JBAKGM010019530.1:0-10400 GCA_037177215.1 Asparagus racemosus | reverse complement strand
TGTCATTTTTTCCGAGTTCGATTGGTTCAGTCTCGTCGATATTCGCCAATCTGAAGCTTCGTAGTTGGATTCAGTCCATCGTTTGTATGTGATTCATCGCTTCGCTGAATCATACGCCTCGCCGACTCGTACGCCTCGCCAACTCACTTCATACGCTTTGTCGACTCATTTTATGAGTTTGCATCGTGATCACGTCATCAACGGTTCGCCGTTGCATCGTCGGATGGTTGTCGATCGTCAACCCATCGTCACGAGTCACATTCGGGGACTTATAGGCAATTTTCAACGCCTATAGTCTCCTAATGCAAGAAATACCAATCCTTGTCGAGCATCCCGCGAGCAGCAGCCACTGAGCTCACCTCCATTTTGAGTCCAATTCCATTTGCTCAATGGGGATTAAATTTGTTAGGGCCCCTCCCCATAGCCTCTGGGCATCGAAAATTCCCGATCGTTGCTATCGTTTACTTCACCAAATACATCGAGGCTATGCCTTTGGCCAAAATTAGTGAGAGCAACATCACTAGTTTTGTGTTGATATCCATTGTCTGCCGATTCAGTATTCCCCTCTCTTTCATCACTTACAACAATACTCAGTTCGATCGCGGAGGCTTTCGAAGCTTTTATGAAGAGTGAAACATCCGGCTCAAATTTGCCTCCGTCGCACACCCAAAGTGCAATAGACTTGCAGAGGCCACCAACAAATATATCCTCCAAGCTCTAAAGAAGAGGGTGGACAAGGCAGTTGGAAATTAGGTTGAAGAATTGCCTAGAATCTTGTGGTCCTACCACACGACCCATACGACCTCAACGGGAGAAACACCCTTCAAAATTAGCTTATGGAGTTGAGGCGATCACCTCAGTTGAAGTCGGCATGCGAACAATCCTACTGTAGCACTTTAACGAAGACTTGAACTTAGAAGGGCTTCAAATTGGGCTCGACCTCATTTATGAAGTCTGAGAAAAAGCTCTCTGATCCCAAGTCATCAATCGACAATGCATTGCTCGGCACTACAACAGTAAGGACCAGCCCCGAAGATTCAACATAGGCTATCTTGTTCTCCGGAGAGCCATTTTCGACAAAGACGCCAGGTGCAGCAAGTTGGCTACCAATTGGCCAATTGGGAAGGACCCCATACAATTCTTGAGGAAGTGCGCCCAAGCACTTATCGGCTAAGAAACTACAATGGAAGGATTCTGCAACATCCCTAAAACATCGAGCATCTTAGAAAATACTTTCAGTAAATTTTGATTGTAAGACTCACCTAATATAAAATCTTTTTGAGTTTTAACAATGTCATTATGCTGTCTCTTTGTAGTGCCATAAGTCTTCATAGAAACAAGAAGTCAACTCAAAAGACATTGGTACCTTTTCAGGGTAAAACCAAGACACGTCATCAACTCGGTCGACTTCCACTCAAAAAACCTTGGTACCTTTTCAGGGTAAAACCAATGCACGTCATCAACTCAGTCAGCTTCGACTTAAAAGACCTTGGTATCATTCATGAGTAAAACCAAGACACCCCTTCAACAAAAGACCTTGGTACCCTCTCGAGATAAAACCAAGGCACTTCAATTGACTCGGCCGACTACGACTTCAAAGACCTTGGCATCTTTCTAAGCCCAAGGCACGTACCCCAAGACCTTGGTGTCATCGTGGGTAAACCTAAGGCATGTACCAAAGACCTTGATACCTATTCAGAATAAAACCAAGTTAGACATCGGCTCGGCCGAAGAGCTCCTGCTCCACCAAAGCCTAGCGAACCAAATAGCTCCTCAGGCTTCGGTGAAGACCAACATCTGGCACCTCCCCCAAAATTTTATCATCACGAGGGAGATAGAATTGCTCCACCGCCTTCAACTGGGTAAGTCTCGATTCGAGAACCAACCCCCTCTCGTCCAGATGGCGAGTAGGCTTGTACTTATGCTTTGAAGTCGGCTCTTTGTCATAACGAGGACCGACTCTAGAGGACCCTATCAGCAACATCCTCAGCCAATCCCACTTCTCTGGCTTGATCTCATCAATGCGATGAGGATAAAGCCATTCCAGCTCTCCGGTAGGAGACGCCTCCTTGGCAGCTAGCTCCTTCCCCTGGCGGTGGATCGGCTCAACAAGAGTATCTGGGCCCCTTTCTCCCCCTGTATGGAACTCAGCCTCTACCAGTCTCGCCTCCCCTTGCGACCTTGGCTGCAACCTTGGCAATCTACATTTTGGCCCCCTTTTCTCGTGCAGGGGACCCATCATCAATGAAGACAACTTTGGTCTCCCTTGTCTCAGCCGTCTTCTTGGGCCCTAAACTGACCACTTTCCTCAGCCTTTTCTTCTTCTCGGCCTCAGCAGTAGCAAGCTTCGACCCCACTAGTCTAGTGGTCACATCGACTGGAAGAGCGCGAGCCTCTGCCACCTCCTCAGGGGCCAGGACTAGACGTAGGCATTTCACTAGCCTCGCCGAAGTCCCTTCATGAAGACCCTCGTGGACTTTGGCAGGTAGAGCCGTCGGCACCTCGGTAGCCTCCTCCGAGACTAAAGTCAGTATTGTTGCCCTCTCTTCAATCCTAGCGGTAGGAGGAACAGAAGAGATGTTGACCACCCGCAAGACAGAGTTGTCGAGAAATGCTTCTATCTTACGAGAACCAGAGTATGCCTTGATCCTCTCCAACCCTTACCTCTCGGTACTCGACAAGGGCCCCATCTTCAGTGCCTCCTTAGCGACCTTGGGCTAGTGAGAATAACCTAAGTTGGAGTCATCCCCTGAAACCCACACGAACCTCGCCTTCCAATCCTTGTTCGACTTGAGAGGGTTAGCGATGATCTTGAAACCCCCAACACTTGAAGATGGTAATGGGCCTCGCGCTGATGCAACTTGATGCTCACAAGGTGGCCGAGCAGGTTTAGGTTGGCTCGACTCCCAAGCAATGGCAGATGACCATGAATCCTACCAGGATGGCGATTGAATTTAGCTTCATCTACGATGAAGACACCACCAAGGCCTCGAAAATGCGGTGGAGGAAGGGATGCAGCAGTAGGCATAGACCATACTCCAGATGCTTCACATACGCTGGAGTTTGACCCGCATAGTGGTCGTAAAAAGCCTACGACTTCGTCAGCACTGTCAGAACAAAGGCTCGAGGGACGTCGAGCTTATCACACAGCACCCTCAACTGTGGCACTATCACTTTGGAGTGAAATTTCTCCAACTAGCCTTGTCAAACTCTTAGAGCAGAAGTTGCCATTGGAACAGTTTTGGAGATCGTTGGAAAGTAGATGATCAGAGTTCTTTAGCGATTCAGATTCAGAGACCTTCAAAAGCAATAACCGTCCCCCTTTTGCTACGGTAACCCTACTTATAGGCAACTGGGGGGGCAGCTGTCAAGGTCACAATAGTCAAATTAGTTTCAAACCAACACCTGAGATCAATCCCAGAAATCGAAGTGGCCACTTCAAAATTGAGGTACCCCTTGCCTTAACTAGCCCGCAATCAGGCACGAAAGGCGAAGCAACGGCAGCCAAGAATTGCACTTTGACGTCAACCACGTCGCATAGAAGTGACTTTTCAGTCACCCCTAATTAGTGCACGTCATGACAAACAACGATCCAATTTCACTTGGACCTAGCCCATGCCGAATCCAAGTGAAAGGGGCTAACAGTTACGAGTGTTAATCCTCCTAAGAAGCCAACACATCCCGCTCCTCTGCTAATCAGACGAGTTCAAAGCCCAGAAGACTCTGGCTACTCCCATAGTTGACTCGCATAGCTAATTCAAAATACTCTTCACTACCGACTCGACAACTATCAGTCGACCACTCTCACCGCTGACCCGATCAGCCGACCACTCTCGCGGCCGATTCGACCGGCCGACAACTTGTGTAACTGAGTAAAAAGGCGGTGATTGTCAGTCCTCACCCAGTCAAGTCAAAGAGGCGGTAGTTACCTCGAACCCCTCGCCAGCTGACTGACCTAACATTAAATGCACAATCAGAAATCATCATTAGCCTAACTCTCATAGCCTTTATGACTCATCGGACCTGGTCAACATTACACACATTCTATCACCCTCACATTTAACTCCTACGTGACTCACCCCCCTCTGCAGCCGACACCTGTAAAGCAGATGATGACTAAACTACCTGTCTAGACTCAACTGATATCACCGATTTGCCCCTTTAGATTTGCTATATAAGAAAGATGATATTTGCTGCTTAGGGTAAGCAACTCTCTGCCCTAGAAACTCTTAATCAGTTAAATTTCCTTCTCCACTCAAGCTAAAAATACTAACTTGATCGTTGGAGGAACCACCAGAGAACCCAACTCCGCCCTCTTACGAGTTGTTCATGTGCAGGGATGAATAGTCTATCTCAGATTCAGTCATCTGAAGGAGTTTGAGGACCTTAACACTCTCTTAATCCACAGACTAACCCGCTGTTTGATAATTATCATCAACAATACCCTCTCACTAAAACCTAAACTCACTAACCACTTTAACTTATACTCGTTAAGCTTTCCAAATCTATTTAATAAAACCCAAAGCCATACCTAAACCTATTTTTCATTTTATCTTCTGCAAAAGTCTTCCCTAACTGCTCTCTTCAGCTCTAATCCCAATTTTGCATTGGATAGATTCCCATTGGGTAAGACATTGGAGAAGATGCTAGAGAAGATGAAGTGGAAAATAGATTTGGGTTAGGGTTTTATTAATCAAATACGGGAACTTAATGGGTATGAGTTAAAGTGATTAATGAGTTTGGATTTGTGTGAGAGGGGCATAACTAGTAAACCACCCAAAAAAGTTAAATTAAATAGAATATTTTCCCCCATTTAAACCAGATTTTAAATAGGGAGGCTTATCTCAACACACTAATAGGATTTAATAGGCTTGAGATCAATTTCAAGGATTTAGGGGGCTTACATCGAAATGTTGAAGATTTGGGGGGGGGGGTCTGAGATCAATTTCAAAGATTTGGGGGCAAATATCAAAATGTTGAGGATTTGGGGGGCTGATACAAAATTACCCATTTATTTAATGTCTTTATGTTGTACGACATATTTTAGTACTAATTCTTATTTTGGGAAAATTGTGTCAAGGCCCCAGTATGAAGAACCCCATGTGAGTAGCCCCTTCAACCTTTTCCCATTGTGGATCAGACCTAAAAAAACCCAGTTAATGTATTCGGGCCCCTCCACATCAACTGTATAGAGGAAAGCTACTGTATTTCCTCATAAACCCTAAAATGCCCTTCTCCTTCCCCATGATGTAGCGCCCCATCAACGTACTGATAGCGGGCGGATGTCAGATCTCATTAATGGCGATCTGATGGTGGAATTGGAGGGAAATTTCCCCCCATTTTTTCTATCATGAGCAATAACTCTTTTTGTAATTTTTAGGGTTTTTGCTCTTCAACTATCAATACTTCATTGTCCAAAAATTCTCTCCATTGCTCATTCTGCTTTCCCTTCATTAATGGCTGAGAAGGCTATCATCTGTCTGGTTTCCTCATGTAATAAAGCAGTTTTCTTAAAGATTAACTCTTCAACCACCATGAGGGAACTGAAATTTGATGTGTCAGAGAGGTTAAAACTTCCATTTGATTCTTTATCATTGGCATGCAAAAGTGAAACAAATAGCAACTTCAGTTTTACGATTGAGAACGAACATGATTTGTCATCTATGGTGGAGCATAGCTGGAATATTGGGAGTAAAAAGATTCATATGAAAGCTTTTCAAAAAGTAGAGGATTCGACTTTCTATAACAACTAGCAAGTTCCACAAGACCTGTAAGTTATCAATTTTTTTCAAAAGAAATTTGTAATTTCTATTTGAACATCGTGGAAAGATGAAAATTTAAAGAAATACCGCATAAGTGTGATTTCTGTTTGACAATTTTTGATATTGAGTTCAATAGGTATGATGTTAAGTCATATAAGTTAGAAGTTAAGTCTAAGGGCTTGTATGTTAAGTCTATTGGGTTGAAGAATAAGTTTAAAGTTGGAATGTTAAGTATAAGGGATTATATGTTAAATCTAATTTGCTGTATGTTAAGTGCAAGTTGTTACATGTTAAGTATAATGTGTTGTATCTTAAATCTAATTGTTGTGATGTTAATTCTAATTGGTTGAATGTTAAGTCTATAGAGTTGAATATTAAGTCTAATCAGTTGAATGTTAATCTAAAGAGAGGAATGTCAAGTCTAATAAGTTGAATGTTAAGTCTAATCAGAAGATGTCAAGTCTAATCTGCTCAATGTTAAGTCTAATCAGAAGATGTCAAGTCTAATCTGCTCGATGTTAAGTCTCGTTTGTTAACTCAAATTGGTTTGATGTTAAGTCTTGTTTAGTTTTTATTATTTATTTAGTTTTTATTATATGTTGTTGATTTTGTGTTCTGATTATTTTCTAAACATTTGTAGTGTTGCCCCCACTTTGAACTCAAAAAGTAAAGATTGTGGTTTGTCGACGTCGACATGTGTTTTAGATAGGGTTCTCAATGATAACCAGACTGGGGACAATGTTATGATGATTGATGACATGATTAGCTATTCAAAGAGGATTCCTGCTTGGTGGCACAATGCTTTAATTGAAGAGGGACAATTGTTTGACAATGCGAAAGAATTAAGATTAGCTTTGCTCTACTATTCAATGGCGAAAAAGTTTGAGTACGAATTTGAAAAGAATAAACCAAAGCGTATTCAAGTTTTTTACCGATTTAAGGAAACCAAAAGTTGCATGGGGATGTTGTTTGCCTCTCCACCTAGAAATGAAACTAGACTTGCCATAAAAAATTTCGTGTAATCACACTTATGGGTAGCATGGTAACAATGCCGGTCATTCAAGGGCCTCCAGAAATTTCATTGCTACCCAATAACAACCCATGTTGAAGGTCCAGCCAGACATACGCCCTATTGATGAGCAAAAAGAGTTTCTAAGTCGGTATGGGCTAAGGGTTGAGTATAGTAAGATATGGTGGGGTAAAGAAAGAGCACACGAACAATTATATGATGATGCTTATGAGGCCTATGATCAATTATGATGGTAAAAGATAATATCTGCCCTATTGATGTGCAAAAAACATTTAATTTTTTAAGTTGTAATAGTTAAGTATTTTCTGTGAATTCTTTTAATTTGAAGTATAAGCCAATTTATGTTGAAGTATAAGTAATTTCATGTTAAATTATGAGTTATTTCAAGTAATTTCATGTATGGAGTATAAGTAATTACATGCTAAGTCTAATTATTTCATGTTAAATGCAAAACGTTTGATGTGAAGATTAAGCAATACCATGTTAAGTCTAAACTGTTTCCTGTTAAGTTTAAGTCCTTTCCTTTTGATACTAGGTCACTTCCTATTAATTGTGAGGTAATAACTGTTTAGTCTAATTTAGTTCATGTTAACTTTAACATTTCTTTTTAATTTTTCCAAATTGTAGGTATGTAGACATGGTTAAGGAAACAAATCCAGGTAGCTATATTCATGTTGAACAAAGTGAGGGAAGGTTTACAAGACTATTCATTTGCTATGCCGCTTGCATAAATGGTTTTTTGTATGGATGTCAACCACTCATATTTTTGGATGGGACCTTTCTGAAAGATTGATTCAAAGGTATACTCCTCAGCGCTGTAGCATACAATGGAAATCATGGGATATTTTCACAAGCCTATTGCATATGCGATCAAGGAAATAACATTAACTGGAAGTGGTTCTTACAAGGTTTGTGGTCTATACTCTATGAAAGGTCAAATCCATGTAATCCTCCACATCAGCTAGTTATAATATCAGATGCAGATAAGGGAATTAGAGAATCTGTTAGAGATTTTTTTCCAGATGCTCTACACTCCAGATGTGTTCTACATCTCGTGGAGAATTTCAGATTAAAATTGAAGGATTTGGGACTAAAGTTGAAAGATACTCAAGTTTTGGAGAATCTACTGTAATCAACTTGTTACAAGTATACTAAAGCAGAATGGAATGATTATATAGACGACATTAAACTGATAAACGAAAGGGCATATAATATTGTCATCAACTACGCTCTAGAGAACTGGGCAAATGCGTTCTTTCCTGGAATTAGGTAAAGTATAAGTCATCTCATGTAAAGTACAAGTAATTTTCTTGTTAATCATAGGTCATTTACTGTGAAGTATAATATAATTAATGTTTTAGTATAAGTAACTTAATGTTAAATTATAAGTTATTTCAAATTAATTCATGTTGACGTATAAGAAATTTCATGTTAAGTATAATTAATATCATGTTAAGTGTAAATCGTTTGCTGTGAAGATCAATTTATATAATCATAAATCCAATTCATTTCCTATTATGTTTAAGCCATTTCCTATTAATTCCAAATCGTACTTGTTAACTCTATATCACTTCTTGTTAATTGTAAGTAAATAACTGTTAAATCTATTTCACTTCCTGTTAATTGTTCCTGTTATGTTTCAGATATGGACACGTTACCTCTAATGTTGCTGAGTCCTTCAACAAGTGGATACGTGAGGCTAGATTGCTACAAATACTACAAAATGGTAGATCACATACATAAGTAAATTATGGTTCGCATGAATGATCGACGTGACATGGTTGAAATGTGAGAACATAATGTTAGTTATTAGCTTTTTTGCTTAACGTAACAAATTTCAATTGAGAATGTTATCATAATTCTAACCTTCCCATTTGTTGCTCACGTCGGATGGCTTGATATTTGAATTTTCTGTACACATTATTAGAATCAAATGTAGCCTTCACGTGGTCCATAAAACTTATGATTTTCTCAACAGGTTTGATGTACGAACTCTGCCTTGCCGAACTATAGTGCCTGACGACTTCTTCATTCAATCGAACTTCAGCAAGATACCAGTGATCATGACGCATGATAGGAATCAATAGAATCATTTGCCCCGCGGCAATATGTTTTTGTATATATGACGAATATAGCAACTCATAATCAATCTCATCGGCGTAGAGTGGACGCTGCAATCCAAATAACATAGGACTTATAATTAATAAGAAATACTTGCACATAATATGAAAAGATATAGAATTAACAGGATCCGAGTTAAACATTACACGAAATGGCTTACTATAAACATGAAATAACTTAGAGGTATGAAGAAACGACATAAATTTAACAGAAAATTAAGCAGACTTAACAAGAAATGATGTAACTTAAACTTCATACGCTTTAGAATTAACAGAAACTATCTTAGAATTAACAGGAAAATAATTAGACTTAACATGATGTAACTTAATCTTCACAGTAAAGATTCTACATTTAACAGGGACCAAGATTGATATAACATAACATGATTTATATTGTACTTTACAGGAAGAAGTGTATACTTAACAGAAATACTTACACAAAAAAATGATATGATGCCATATTTTTTACCCAATGCTAGTTTTTGTAATATATCTATCAACACTTCTTCCATCTATAAAGAACCTGGAAATTAGCATTAAGTATAAATAAGGGTCCTAAAATTATTTAATTTAGAATCTTACATGGTCATCTAGTCATCGTCCACGTAGTAAGTACAGAAGCTCCAATGTATTCATGATGTTGTTATTTGTGTTGATAACCACATACCTCCTGAAGAAATGGGATTTAACAATTATCAGCAAATATTAACGTGCACATATATTGAGTTAACATATACTGCAATAAACTTAACATATAACAAAATTATTGAAACTTACTTATGACATTTTTTAGAGCGAAATGTGATAGTCATCTATTTTCTGTTGGAGTGAGTTTAGAGGATACTGTAGGAGGTATCCTATAGTTGTGTAAAAAAGTCTCCGCGCTATCAAGAATGTGTATGCTAAAATTTGAAGTATCAGGAATCCCTCCATTTAACTCCTTCAATAGAGCTTCCTTCTCCTTCGTCATAAAGGTCGTCCTCAACACATCCCACTTGGCTTATTTATTGTGAAGTAATATTTGATGGCTTCTTCCTCTTCATCCACATGATCAGGGACCTCAGTTATATCTTCAGCTTTTTTAGTCTTCTTCTTTTCTTCTGTGAATAAGGTCCTTATGTATTGTGATCGCTTCGTAGCTTTTTTGCTTGGTGACCTAGTTCTTTTGAGTAGACGATTCTTTGTGGCTACCTTCTCTTTCACAGTTTGCCTAGCATTTGTGATGTCTTCACAATTTTATCCACATGCTCAATCACAATTTCCTCTACATTCTTATTCTCATTTTCCACAACATTCATGTCCTCAATCTCCTTTTTTCCAAATTCTTTCTCAATCTTTTTCTCAACTTGGTTCTCATTGTGCAAATCCTCCTCTCCTTTATTATCATCATTGTCAAAGTCATTATGAAAATCTGTTCGCGGGAAAATCTGTTGTAGGAGACATTCTCATTGAATCTGTAAAACGAACCTGTTACAAATTTATCTTTTG
>JBAKGM010019529.1:0-10401 GCA_037177215.1 Asparagus racemosus | reverse complement strand
TTTCTTGCAAAAACGCCTCTAAAAGAGGCGTTTTTGCAAGAAAGCCTGCCAAAACTGACAGCTTTGTCAGTTTTTGGCAGGCTTTCCCCTTCCCCCTTATTGCAACCAAACGGGCCCTTAGTGGCAGAGCCATTCATTAGCAGTAGGGGGCCATGACCCTCCCAGCAAATCTAATTTTTTAATAGGAAATTTATGAGAGCAGTTGGTTTTGTATACGCCAGTCTCAATGTTTCACTTACATTTTCAATTTGGCCCCTCTTCTATCAAACCAAGTCAATTTGGCGTCTCCACTCCACGATCAGGTTTGACAAGACCCTCACCCACTCAAGTCAAATTACATTTAATTTAATAAACAAAATAAATAAATAAAAATTGAAACTACCACGCACGAGAAAATAAAAATAAAAACTGTAGAGTAATTCAAAGCGTCAGTCAAATTCTCAAGGAATTGGAAGCATTTATTGCTCTGTTTTTAGAATGGCAGAGAGAAGGGAGATTTGTGCCGGATATGATTTAGGAAAGAGACTTTTTATACAGAAGAATATACTAAAATCATTATCGACACTTTTTAAAGAAGATGATGAGATGGTTATCATGTTTCTAAATTTAATGTTTGCCACTCATATAATTGTGTTTAAACTTATCCCATTGTGTTCTATGGTTCTTTTTTTTTCTTTTTCTAACTTGCGGTTTTTCAGCACAACCCTCCAATTGAATTATCTTTCTAAAGTTCAACCTTAACATGCAATGGAGCTACCCATCTAATCAAAGTTAATGAATTAGAACATATTTCACCATCTTTTTCCCTTTTGATATCAATTTAGGTCAATATCTTGAATTAAATAAAGAAGGGTTACCGGTACCTTTAGTTTAACAGTTACTGGTATCTTAAATATGTCATAAGTATATTAGTTCCACCCCCCCCCCCTCTGTGTGCGCTCTATCAACTAACATGCCTGTTGATGTTTCACCTTGATCAAATAAGGAGAAGATATTCACCATAGGCAATCCTTGTGATGTTGTGGCTGGTGTGAAATAAATGTATACATTTGATCAACGTAAGAGATTGTTGGACTCTTCATTATGTTGTCAACCTCGAAAACATCACCTAGATTGAGTTTTTAGACCAATACATTACAAATTATAAGAGAGCTTTATAATCGCAAGTGAACCCCACTCGCGGCTGTGGCTAGCATTCCTCAATCTATTGATTTATTAAAATCATTACTGATACTTATTTTTAAAAGATAATGGGATGTTTCTCAGGTTTCTAAATTAAATGTTCGCGTCTCATATAATCAGTCTAAACTAGCCTGTTGTTATGCGCCTCTCTCTCTCTCTCTCTCTCTCTCTCTCTCTCTCTCTCCCTCCCTCCCTCCATCTCTCTCTTATTTTTATTTTTATTTTTATTTTACTTGGAGTCTTTCAACACCACCCTCCAAATGAAGTATGCATCGTAAGTTCAACCTTAACATGCATATGGAGGCTACCCATCTAATCAAAGTGCATGAATTAGAGCTCATTTCACCATCTTTTTTCCCTTTGATATCAATTTGGGTCAACATCTTGAATCAACTGAAGAAGGATTATCGGTATCTTTAGTTTATTTGGCTTTGCTAACTAACACACCTATTGATGTTTCACCTTGATCAAATATATTGAAGGAGAAGATATTCATCATAGAGTATCGTTGTCATGTTACGGCTGGTGCCAAATAAATTTATATATTTGATCAACCCAAGAGATTGTTGGTCATTATATTATCAATCACCTAGATTGAGTTTTCAGGCCAACATGTTGTGAACTAATAAGAGAGCTCTATAATCGTGAGTGAATCCCACTCGCGACTAGCTATCATTCCTCAATCTATTGATTAACTAAAATCATTACTAATATTTTTTAAAATAAGATGATGGGATGTTTTTAGGTTTCTAAATTAAATGTTTGCTATTGTTGATGTATGTGATCAAACAGTCACTATCCCTTGGGGTGAGTTTAGTTTTTAAGAGAGCAAGGCTCGCCTTCTCTCCTAATGCCCGGTGACGTTGCTCCGGTCAGGGGGTTCACCTACGCAGGAGTACCTGTGGAAGGGTTGGAATTGGGATCTCCGGTGGTCCCTCCGACGGTCAAGTCAGTAATAAGAAGAGAAAAATGTGTAGTGGAATTGACTGAGAATGAATTACTTACTTGTTCAATATTCTTACCGCTATTTATACCTAGGGTTCGGAGGGTATTCTTATCTTTCAAGAGATAGCTGCTGAGTCAGCCCCCTCCTCCACGTGTTGAGTAGCTATTGGGTCAGCTCCTATATGCGCCGGCCACAGTAGCACGTCTCTGTCACAGTAATATGCATTGGCAGGTGTCAAACTGTGAACGGACGGAGAGTTGGCGCCGTCTATTCGCCATTAATGGGATGGGATTGGCGGCGTCTGCAGCAGCATGGGTCCGAGGTACCTTAAATACCGTGAGGGATGGGGGAGTAAAAGGGGGTTGTCAGCATATTTAATGCGATAGTGATGGATTGTTAGGTGTGGACTTCAGATAGCCGTCGTCTAGGTGGGGGACTACGAGCGACGAGAGGGGGGAGTCGGGACCGAGTGGCCAACTTGAATTGCTCTTCTTGAGTCGCTGAGGGTAATTCGATCGAGTGGACGACCATCGCCGCCTTTCGCGTCGTCCATGGGTCGCCAGGGCGAACGGTGGGCCGAATGAACGACCATCGCCGCCTTTCGCATCGTCCATGGGTCGCCAGGGCGAACGGTGGGCCGAATGAACGACCATCGCCGCCTTTCGCGTCGTCCATGGATCGCTAGGGTGACAGTGGGCCGAATGGACGACCATCACCGCCTTTCGCGTCATCCATGGATCCCTAAGGCGAACAGTGGACCGAATGGGCGACCATCACCGCATTTCGCGTCGTCCATGGATCGCTAGGGAGAACAATGGGCCGAATGGGTGACCGTCACCGCCTTTCGCGTCATCTATGGATCGCTAGGGCGAATGGTGGGCAGAATGGACGACCATCACCGCCTTTCACGTCGTCCATGGATAGCCGTGATGTGGGTAGTGAGCGTAGGTCGTATTACAGGCCGGTTAGGGTGGCTTGCGCTGCCTTCGGTTGGCAGGCGGGTATGTTCATTTGTGTCGATACTCTTGTTTTCCCTTTTAATCACTTGTTAGTGGTTATGACCATACTAATTTCCAAGTTAAAAAGTATGATTTAAAAGAGTGGTTTGAGTGTTTAGTTAAAAAACGAACATTTTCCATTTATAACAATCAACATAATAAAAGAAACTTAAAAATATGAGAGGAATTTAAATTTAAATAACACATAATTCAAAAAATAATAATGATTTCATGTAAATTATTAATCTCAATATATAAATATAGCCGTGTCCCCGTACCCTATATTTTAAAAATTTGTCGTGTCCTGTACTCGTAACCGCACCCTCACCGGTATCCATACTCGTTTTCATGCAACTTAGATCACTGTTGAAGCTAAGAAATGGAGTTGTACTTGGATCCTTTTGGACCCCACCAATGAGCTTAATTACATGCTGTTTTTTGTTGTGCCCAATTCGTCCGTTTGTTTAAAAACGCCATAAGAAAGGCTTGTTTAAGAATAGTATACTAACTTTTTGAGGCACGGAACTGGCCATTTCTTTTCCAAAAATGGTGAAAATGCACACCTAGTATAGAACTGAAACCTTATCCAGCTGACTACTTGTGGAATTAAAGCCCTAGCGTATTTGTTCATGATTAGGTGATGAACGTTCTATGACATGCAAATCTACATGAGTGGGATCTGCAGTTCAGCCACTTGCTTCTTGAAAATGTTAAAAGAAGAACATAGAACTTTTCTCTTCTTTCTATATTAAACATTGTAGAGGTATCAACTCATTATATACAAGTCTATAGAGCGTGCTTTTACAGGTTGTATATGGAATACAAGGAAGGATATCATGCTCTATATGGTAATGTGTTTACAGATTGTAGAGGAAATACAAGGAAGGCTATCATGCTATAGATGACAATATATTTACAGGTTATACAAGGAATAATATCAACCAATAGATGGTAATTTATATTGACACCCTCCCTCAAACTCCAGATGTCTTGTCGAAGAGCATATGGAGTTTGGAAACCAAGTATCTGAAGCATTTTATAGGATGAACTTTAGTGAGCAGATCTGCTATTTGATAAGCTGATGGGATGTGGGGCAGCTTGATGGTTTGTTTTTGACAATGGTGTCGAACAAAGTGACAATCGATTTCCATATACTTTGTAAGTTCATGAAAGACATCATTGTGAGCTATTTGAATAGCACTCGTACTGTCACTAAAGAGAGGAGTTGGATGAGACAGAATGATGCCCATATCTTGAAGAAGCCAACGCAGCCATATAATTTTAGCAGTGGTATGTGTCAGAGCTTGATACTCGGCCTCTGTACTTGAGCGAGCAACTACTGTTTGCTTTTTTGCTTTTCCATGAAATGAGAGAGTCACCAATAAAGATGCAGAATCCAGCGGTAGATCAGTGATCCGTAACGTCACCAGCCCAATCTGCATCAAAATAAGCTCGAACATCGAGAGAAGAGGTGGATGAAAATAGGAGCCCTTGATGTAGGGTAGAGCAAATGTACTGTATGATGCGAAGGACTGCTGCAAAGTGAAACAGAGTGAGGTTCAGCCATGAACTGACTAACTATATGGACAGCGTGGCTAATATCCGGTCTAGTAATGGTGAGATAATTGAGACTTCCAACTAATTGCCGATAAAGATTTGGATCAGAAAGTGGCTTTCCATCAGTAGGTCAAAATTTAGTATTTAATTCAAGAGGTGTGCCTGCAGTTTTACTGTCCGTTAAGCCTCCTCGAAGTAGTAGTTTAGAGGCATATTTGACTTGAGAAAGGAAATACCTTTGAGGTCGATAGTCAACTTCTATCCCCAAGAAGTATCAGAGAATGCCAAGGTTCTTCATCTCAAAACATTTATTAATATGATTTTTGATGTTCTAAATGCCATCCAAGTCATCTCCAGTGATGATCATATTATCAACATACAAAACTAATAAAACAAGCCCTTTAGCGGAAGAGTGAATGAACATTGTTGTATCGTGAGAGCTCTGAGAGAAACCATATTGTATGATTGCAGTCCTAAATTTGTCAAACCAAGCACGTGGTGCTTGTTTGAGACCATATAAAGCTCGATGAAGTTTAAAAACTTGATGTGATCGATGAGGTAAACCAGGAGGAGGTTTCATGTAAACTTCTTCTTGAAGATCGCCATTAAGGAAGGCATTTTTAACATCTATTTGATGTAATTGCCATCTTCGCATAGCAACCACTGCTAGAAGAGTTTGGACAATAGTCATGCGAGCAACGGGGGCAAATATTTCATCATAATCTAACCCATACTCTTGTGCAAACCCTTTGACAACTAATCGAACCTTATATCTCTCAATAGATCCATCAGAATTAGTTTTAATTTTGTAGACCCATCTACATCCCACTGCAGATTCATCTACATCCCACTGCAGATTTTCCGGTGCTAGATCAACAAGTTCCCAAGTATTGGTTTTCTAGAGTGCAATGAGTTCATCATTCATAGCTTGTTTCCATTGTGGACTGGAGGAAGCTTCTTGATATGATTGAGGCTCGTGAAGTGAAAGGATGGTGGATATGTAGCAATGATAGTCACTGAGACACGCTGGTGGATGCCTATTACGAGCTGGGTAAAGATGCTCGGGGATGTTGTTGTTTGTATCGCTTTCTGGATTGCTTTGCAGGTTGACAGAGTTTGGAGCAAGCATAGTTTGATCGGACATGAACTCAAAAGTGGGAGGAGTAGATGGATGGTTAGCTTGGAAATTAGTATCGAGGAAAGGATCAATGAGGGGATGGTTTTCTGAAGAGACAGGAAATTTATTAGGAAGTGAGAAGAAAGTTATTTGCTCCTAGAAGGTAACATGGCGAGAAACACGTAATCATCCACAAATATAACATAGTAAATAGCACCTCCCATGGATGCAATGGGAGCAGGACCCCAGACATCAGAGTGTATAAGATCAAAAGGAGCAATAGAAATAGATTCGCTAGATGAAAAGGGAAGTGCAGATTGTTTAGCCAGTTTGCAATTGATACAACATAGTTCCTTTTCCAAGTGAACTGGTCCTATCATACCTTTATTAACCATATAAAGAAGTCTTGAGAAGGAAACATGTCCAAGACGACTATGCCAAGACATAAAGGAAGACATGGCAGGGATTGATGCAACAATAAAGGAAGTATTTGGAGATGAAGGAATATGAGGCTTTTCAAGAAGGAATAATCGACCAATTTTATGCCTTGTCCAAACTTGCTTCCCCATCAAGCAATCCTGCACAACACAACCAGAAGAGGAAAAGGTAACAGTGAGACCTAGATCACATAATTGGCCAATGGAAATTAAATTCATAGAAATTTTTGGAACAAGAAGCGCATTGAACAGAGACAGATTAGATGAATTAATAGATCCAATATGACTAGCAAAAATTTGAGATCCATCAGCAGTTTATATTATTGGAGAAGAGGAAATAGGAGCAGAGGTATGAAAGTAACTAGCATTAAATGTCATGTGGTTAGAAGCTCCTGAATCAAGATACCACCCTTGCGAGAAAATACCTGAAGGAGTGGAGAAGGCAGAGGCAGAGGATTTGTTACCAATACTAGTGAGAACTTGTCGAATCATGTCTTGTACCACATCAGTGGTGAGATGTCCAGTGCCTGAAGATGATGTTGCGATAGGCTCAGAAGGTGCAGAGGCTGCTGCAAGTCTTTGTTCATGATAAGTCTTCTTCTTAGCCTTCATGTTTCTTGAGGTGAGAGAAGCGCAATTCTTCACAATATGCCCAAACTGTTTGCAATAATTGCATTGGACTTGAGACATATCTTTAGGTGTTCGAGAGGATGAGTTTATATGAAATGGAGGATGCGATTGTGAAGTTGCAGCAAGGACTGATGCAGAATCAAGAGATAGTGGTGTGCCTTTTCTTGTTTCTTCTGCTATAAACTCAGATAGAGCAGCATCAACAGTGAGAAGAGGATTCTGATATAGAATTTAGGCTCTAACAGACTCAAAGTTTTCTTAGAGAGCTGTCAAGAACTGAACCAATCTCATTTCTTCTCAAAATTAGTAATAAATTTCAGCATCAGTCGTCCATTTGGGTTCCATAAGAGCTAGTTGATCCCAAATAATGGATATCTGAGAATGAAAATCTGATATTGACTGGTTTTGTTGTTGCTTCATCGAACGAATATCCATTTCTAATTTATATCTACAAGCAAAATTGGGTTGATTGTACCCGTTGGATAAGAAGTCCTACACTTCTTTAGCATTCTCAAATTTTCCGAATAGCATACTAATAGATGGATTCACGGTGTTTGCAATCCATGTGAGTATTTTGTTATTATTGATGTCCCACTCATCAAAACTATCAGTAGCCTTGTCTGGACATTTCTTTTCGCCAGTTACATACTTCCAAAGCACCTTTCCTTTGAGAAAACTTCTCATGAGAAAGGACCAATGGCTTTAATTGTTCCCATCAAGTTTAACAAGAATGGGCTGAGCATGTTCCTGGTCCATGACTCTTAGGTTGGGGTAGCAGACAAACTAGGGGCAGTTGTATTGAAACTGAAGACAACGGTGATGGATCTGGAGTTGTCGAAGACTTCAATGTCAGAGGAATCTCGAGGCTCAGGATGTTCGCCGCGAAAGTTGCTTCGATTATCATTGATTTGAACTCGTTACATCTTTATGGGATTACAAACGAAATTCAAATAAAAAGATCGCCTTTTTATAAGGCTTATAATGAAAATCGAAAAAGAAAGATTATAACTTTACGTTTTTAGAACAAACACGGGATCCGTTTATCGGATCCTTGCTTGCGTGAGTGTCTTTGCATGTGTCGGGGACTTGTTTTGTCCGTGGACCGCCACGCAATCCCGATCTGGGTACTAGATCTACGGATCTGGGGTGATTATTTCATGAAGGAAATAAAACACCAACGAGGATCAACTCACGAAGGAGATGATCGTCGAAGTAGGTGAAATCTACAAGGAGAAGTCACGCGCTGGACCATGAGATTAAGACGAAGCTTAATCTAGAGAGTGAGGGTGTAGATCTGACCTGGATCTCCTCCTCACCGTGTGGATCTGAACTTGAACGAGTTCGATGCTCGCACGGGATGTGGATCTGACTTTTCTCCTTCGTCGGTGCTCGAATCTGTGAAAAAAGGGCTCGTGAAGCTCTGGATCTCTGACGAATTTTTCCAACCTCAGAGCTCTGACAGTAAAAAATCCAACCACTCAAATGAAGACCCCCTCTCCTATTCATAGGCAGGGGGGATCTGTGGCCGAGAGACACCCAGGTGTCTCGGCCAGGCCGAGACACCAAGTGGTGTCTCGGCCATTGGCCGAGACACTGTTTTGCCTCTTTTCTAGGATTTTCTGGCGTTCATTCATTCGTCACTGTTCTACCCGAGTTCGTCTTTGTCTGGTTGTGTCGAATCAAAGATTGGTTGATCGTTTCATTGATTTTGGAATCCGATCGGCGTAGTGTCATCGCTTGAGTTCGTCTCGTCGACGCTCGAGTCAGGTCAACTCGCCCTGTTGAATCTCGCTGACATGAATCTACGTCGCTGGATTTATTCCATGAAACATCGCTCCATTGACTTGTACGCCTTGCCGACCCACTTCATGCGTTCGTCGACTCGCTTTATGCTTTTTTGCGGCGCAGTTACGTCGTCAGCGGCTCTTTGTCGCATCGCTTGATCGGTCGTCGGTTGTGAACCCACCGTCACGTGTCTGATTCGGATATTGATAAGCGATTTTCAATGCCTACACAGGAGTCGAGAACTAAAACTGTGCATTAACTTGTAGAGGAGATAAGATTGTTAAGATAGAGTTTGAAGCACCATATAGATGCTAGAAGAGACCGGACTGATGGATCTCAGAAATTCATGGCTCTGATACCATGAAAATGTTAAAAAAACATGTGCATGCATGAGCACGAGCTCTCGTGTGAACGCGGTTTTTTCGTTGGGGCCACGTCCGTGAAATAAGAATTCCTTTTGTGGGGAGAAAATTCTCTCTCCCTATTAGTCCCACATCGGATATTTGAGAGAGCACTATATATTGGGGAATTTATAAATATAGACCTGTTCCTTTTGTTTTAAAGTGCTAGAGGGTAATTTTGAGCATTCTTTTGAGAGAGCTATTGTGAGAAATTTGAGAGATTATTAGAGAGTTTTATTTGTGAGAGTTTGTAAACCCTATTTGTATTCTCTCTCTCTAATAGTAGATCTCCCCCCTCCTTGCCCTGTGGACTAGGCAATTTATCGAATCACGTAAAACTCGTGTCTTGTTGTTGATTTAGTTTGTAATAGCTATTTGTATGATTTGTAATAGCTTTTAGGTTCCCTCGACAGGTCAGTCCTAGAACTGATGAGAGAAAGAGCTAATATCCTACTTTGTTGAGATATTCGCTTCAGATTCTTATTTTCTTAGTGAGACGGGAATTCTTATTGCGATCTAACCCTCTTGTTGTGCCCTTTGCGCACCGGAGGTGCTGCCAAAATTTTCCGCTGTGCACAATAAGGGGTATCAGAGCCCAGATTTCAAATCTA
This sequence comes from Asparagus racemosus, assembly GCA_037177215.1. Lineage (NCBI taxonomy): Eukaryota > Viridiplantae > Streptophyta > Magnoliopsida > Asparagales > Asparagaceae > Asparagus > Asparagus racemosus. The sequence continues at coordinate 737 of JBAKGM010019529.1, read as the reverse complement.
GGGAGTTTGGTGGAGGAAGATTATTGTGTGAAGCTTAGTTTTTGGAGTTCTCGGCTTCGGTGGAGATAGCATTAGGAGTTGCCGTTGGAGATTTCGCATTCCTCGTGTGTTCATGAAATCTATTTAGAATCCGATCTAAGGTTCAGTTGGGTGATTCTTAAATCCTATCAAAGTTTATTCTTTCTCTACAATTTGAAGTTAGTTTGCAATGGGAGAAGAAGGTGAAAGCAGCAAGTCAATGGCGAGTACAATTCAAGGTGGTTTTAGTGTGGTGAAGTATGATAGCAAAAGTAACTTTGGTTTGTCGATGAGCGACATACAGGATGCGCTCAATGCTCAAAATTTGGAGGAGACCATCATGGTCCACGAGAGGCCACCTAAATATAAAGAGGTATGAGAGAAGATGAATAAGAATGCGTGTGGGGTGATCAGGGCTTGTTTGGAACAGGAGCTGAAATATAATATGATTGGGTGATATCTGCAATGAAGATGTAGAAAATTCTCAATAATAAGTATCTCACGAAGAGTGTTGAGAACAGGTTGCACTTGCTGCGAAGACTCTTCAGGATTCAGATGTCTAGAGACACCTCACTAGCGGCTCATGTGAACAACTATACTAAGTTGTTGTCCAACTTGGCAAATGTTGATGAGAAGATATCAGATGAGTACAAGGCACTTATTTTATTAGGCTCCTTACCAGATGAGGAGTATGACACCTTTGTACTTACTTTGTTGAA
>JBAKGM010019528.1:0-10405 GCA_037177215.1 Asparagus racemosus | reverse complement strand
TGACGGCTCATTGGTTGCGTACCCACCTTTGCGAGTCAGGTGCGGGGACTGATAAGCGATTTTTTCGACGCCTACAACATGTATTCTGGCCCCCAAGCAAATACATCCTCATTCTCAAGTAGGAACATGATCAGAGCACCTCCTTGTGGCTCAACGAGGCTCGATCCAATCTTGACCTTCTTCACTCCCTCCTGGTCGATCAGTAATTCATGGAGCTCCTCGATGGGGGTTATTCTCTCCTGCTCTAGTACTTTCTCCATTTAGTGACATGTCTTCTCAATAGGCAGGGTCTCCAGTACTCCTTTTCCTTTCATCAAGAGCAAATAGCAGGATCTGGCCCCCCGTTGGTTGCTTCTGGTGATTCTAACTCCTTTAGGAGTCGAGAAATGCACCATCTTGTGATAAGTAGATGGAACTGCCTACAAGTTATTGAGAGCAGTTCTTCCCAAGATAACATTGTAAGCCGACTTGAGGTTCATAACTAAAAATTGGGTCTGAACAGTGGACTAACGAGGGTATTTGTCGACCATTAGGGCAAGAGTGATCATCCCTTCCGGTAGGAGTGAATGTCCTGTGAATCCAATGAGTGAACTCTGACAAGGCTGTAGCTTGGACTTATCAATGCCCATCAGGTTAAAGGCGTCAATGAACAAGATATCAATTGAACTTTCTATATAGACCAAAATCCTCTTGACCTGGAAACCATTGATCCTGGCTGAGATGATGATAGGGTTGTCGTGAGGCGTCTCAACACCTCTCAAGTCCAAGTCACCGAAGGAGATTGGTTGGTCTTTTCTCAGCTTCTTGTCACCCAAGTTGACCCGCAACGCTCACCTGGCATACTTCTTTCGAGCATTGTTGGATATCCCACCCAGCGCAGGGCTGCCAATGATAGTGTTGATGACATCCCTATTGCTAGTTTTGGGAGGTTGGGCTGCTGGGGACGAGGCGACCTGGAGCGAGACCTCCTGTCGGATTTCCCTAGAGGGGGTTCTCTCCTGTCTTGCTGAGAAATAAGTTTCTTCAAGCATCCTCTCTGTATCAAGTCCTCAATGTCTCTTTGAGGACTCGGCAATCATTGGTAAGATGGCCATGATCTTAATGATATCGATAATATTGTCTGGTGTCTCGAGATTGAGGATCCGACTTCATACGAGGGGCGAAATTGAGATACCCTTCCTTCTGGACCATATACAGGGCCTCTGTAAGAGAAGTGTTGAGGGCCGTGAAGGCCGGTTTCTAGGTAGTCTCCTTCCTTCGATCCCTCCTGTCTACCCTATTCAACCTGGGCTCAGTTCTAGGAGGATCCTTTGCTGCCTTCTCTCTCTGAGAGGTGTTAGCTTGTCGCTGGACCTACCGTCGGTGTAGTCATTGCTATTGCTGCTAATGCTTTTGTCTCAGCCGCCCTAGCCACCTTCTTGTAGGCTGGGGTGTCCTCCATGTCCATGTATCCATGAGCCTTGGCCATTAATATTCATAGCTGGCGACACACTTCTTAACGAGCGAGTCAGCCAGCTTGTTGCTCTCCAAGCCGACCACGACAGCGAACATGGTGACCGCACTGCAAGGGTCATCAACTTCTAGTCTTTTAGCCTCGAACCTCTTGAAGTAGTCTCTGAGGCTTTCTCCGTGCTCTTGCCACATCTGCATCAAGACATGGGGAGGTCGTTTCTACTTGGTGGCAGCTAGGAAGTTGTGCACAAACTTCTGGCTGAGCTGCACAAAACTACTAATGGACTTTTTTGGTAGGGAGTTCCGCCATACATTGGCGCTTCCTAACATGGTGATGAGAAAACTCCTGTAGATGATTGACTCTAACGCTTACAACATGGTCATTATATTATAATTGTTTTGAGCAAGATCAGCTGGATTTCCCCCACCCTCACTTCTCCACGTGTGGCATCTTGAATCTCTCACAGGTGGCATTCATGATGCAGTGAGCAAGGGGAGTGTTCCCCCAATGGCCTCAGTAATTGGTTGGAAGGTTCAGTCATAACTAGACTCAATATTGGTGGTCAATGGGCCTGGAGAGGTGTGAGGATACCGAGGGTAGCGTGACACCCTCCCTACAGCATGCCCTTAGATGTCGTGACCGAAGCTAGGGCTCTCCGCCATTACTTCCATATACTACGGGTGCTGCCGAGGAGGAGTTGCAAAGCAAGTTTGCTGACGAGGCAAGGGAGACCTATTCTCGGTGTAGTCTCCCTGCTATCCCACCTATACGATGCACCCAGGAAGAGGAGGGGCGAATGGCTGACCCGTCTGGGGTGAATGAATGGCTGATGGTTGGCCCACTGAAGGTGGAGGAAGAAATGATGAGGAGGGTTGTTGAGGAGGAACCGGTTGAGGAGCTCGTTGGTAAAAGATGTGTTCCATGGTGGGCACCAAACTGTTGATGTTGGTTATCACATAAGAGATTTATCTCCAGATTATGAGAGTGTTAGGGTTCTCAAACTCCTTTAGATGACTAGTTCCGAAGCTCGTTGTTCTTCCCTACACATGAAGAACTCGTGAGAGGATGGAGTTGGGCCCTCTAGTTATTCCTCCAACAATCAAGTCAGTAATTGATCTTGAGTGGGGAAATATGAAGTGAAAGTGGTTCAGACTTGCATGAAAAAGGTCATGCCTTACCTTACGTAGTGCATCTTCCTTTTATAGGGGAGCAGAGGGGCAAATAGGTAACTTTAGCCTAGTCCAACTGGCAAAACAGTCATCACCTACTTCACAGGTGTCAATCGCTAAAGGAAATGAGTCAACTAGGTATTTAATATAGGAATGACAACAAGTGCTTAGTGCTGACTGGGTCCGATATGTTAAGAAGACTATAAGGGATAGAGCAATGATGACTCTGACAGATCATTTAATGCGAGGATAGTTGGCTATCAGCGTGGATTCCAAGGACACACTGCCTTTGTAGTCGTCTAGTTGAGGGCTGGCGAACACTGCCTTTTTAGTCAGCTACGCGAGTTGTTGCCTAGAATAATAGGCTGAGTTCTGGGGCTTGTAGAGTCAATCTGGTGGGTAGGTCGACAAGTACCACCTTTCTAGTCGGCTATGTGAGTTGTCGGCCTATGGTGTCAGCTGTAAGGGTGACTTGAGTCGCTTGTCTCTGAATGTTTGATTAGGCGTTGAATGGGGCATTGTCAACCTTCAAGGGTGGATTAACATTTGGTGATTTAACTGTTGTTGATGTCTAAGATCACACAGTCGATAATCACTATTAGATTAGCATTTGAATGAGTGGGGGTCCGCTCTCTTCTAATTCCTGGTGATTAAGTTGAAGAAGAATCTCTCCCTCGCTAGAGGTAGACCTGTGAAAGTGTGGAGTTGGGATCTCTGGTGGTCCCTCCGACGATCAAGTTAGTATGGGTCTTTCTCTAAAAATAGAAGATAAAGATATTCTCGGGGAAAAAATTTTGTAGATCAGGTTACTTACCTTCTCTATTTCACAGCTCTCTATTTATATGGGAGTCTGAGGGCATTTACGTCACTTTGGCTAGCAATAAGCTGATGAATGAGTCAACCCTACTTCCACGTGTGATGATTCAATGATTAGACAGAAGTATGTAGAGGTGGCTACGCCGGACAGCCTTAACAGGTGTCAGTTGAAGATTGGTGCAGGAGTTAGCGCTGTTTCCTCGCCATTAATGGGATGGGATCGGTAATGCCTGCAGCCAGAATAGTTTGAGGTATCTTAATTATCATGTGAGATGGGGGAATCAAGGCACTGATCATACAATTAATGTGATATCAGCGTATTGTCAGACCCAAACTTTGTACAACCATCATCTGGGGATGAGGGTTCAAGCCAATCGAGTGGGAAATGGTGTCGATCATCCAAGTGATCGACTAACACCACCATTCGCGTCGTCCATGAGGGTAGTCGACTGAGGGGATGACTAGCCACGGTGCTCGGGTCACTTTATGGAGATAGTCGATCAAAGGGTCGAGTAATACTAACTTTCGAGTCGTCTATGGGGCTTTCGGTCTGTGCGGCCTAAGCACAGGAAATGAGTCGCTCTCCTGGTTCGGTGTTGGGGGCATGGGCAACTCCTAATCAACGGATTAAAACATTCTTTTATCTAATGTATGGAATTTCCTCCAGAAGATTAAGAGTTAGTAGTAAAAAATGTTCAGGACCATAACAGTTTTAAACTATGACAAACTTCTGAGCAATCGCAATCAATTTGCTAAAGTATAGCACCCTTCTCACCAGAAATGAGTCGTGATATCCTACTCTCTTGGCTGAGTTGAAGTAGTTTTCCTGTTGAGTCGAGTTCAGGTGACCCTTCTCGTTAGGCCGAGTCAAGAAACCATTCTCATCACATCGAGTCAAGGCATCTGTCTCGCCCAGCCGAGACAAGTGACCCAACTAACTTAGCCGGACGAACACGCTCCTCTCACTAAGTCGAGCTAGGATATCCCCACTCATTAGACCGAGTCCAGGCACTCATCTTTCCTTGTTGGATTAAAGCGTTCTTCACAATGCAACAGACCACCTCCATCCGCCTAAAAGTGAAAAGACCTAGGCACTCCATAAGTCCTAGGCACCTAACCTATGGGTTGTCATTAGTTGAAAAGACCTAGGCACTCCATAAGTCCTAAGCACCCAATCTACGGGTTGTCATTAGCTGAAAAGACCTAGGCACTCCATAAGTTCTAGACACCCAACCTACGGGTTGTCATTGGCCGAAAAGACTAACCTATAGGTTGTCATTGGTCAAAAAGACCTACGCACTCCATAAGTCCTAGGCACCCAACCTACGGGTTGTCATTAGCCGAAAAGACCTAGGTGCCACATAAACCCTAGGCACCCAAACCCAGGGCCGCCATGACAAAGTCATCAATATCCTTCAGAATAGATCCACGACACTCAACCCTCACTGATCCGTTTTTCGAAATGATAACCATGATAGCTAGTCGACTGACTCAACACATATGGCACCCCGCCAATACGGCTTCAGGCGTCTATCAGGTGTTGACATTTAGTTAAACAAGGTCACGAACTTAGTCAAGTTTTAGTATCATTCATTTTCTTAAGACAAAATCATCAACCAGCTTTCAAATTTTAGCTATGTTATGCTTTACCTATCTAGCTTTTAGTTATGAGTCGAAACCATGTTAACACTACATACTGACCAAACGCAGAAATGTAACCCGACTAAATAAAATTCAAATATCGCACACATGGAAATGCAAAATAAATAAAAAATTTTGTTCACAACCTGAACACAAAGTCAAAATTAATTTACGAAGATCGAAAGATAGAAGCAACTAAAAGCGAATCAACTAGAAGATAGAAACTGACTCGATGACACTCTAGGTAGGGTCGTCACCCTCACCATCACCGTCTCCATTGTCATCATCATCGTCCTCATCATCATCACCCTCGTCCATACCTAACTGAACCCCTCCCCCTCTCTCCTCGATATCTTGTAGGATGCTGAGGCAACTCTGCACTCGGGGGGTAGGTGGGATTGGAAGATGATAGAGTAGGGGGAGGAAGTTAGGTCTTCAGATAATCACAGCCAGCTTTAACGGCAAGTGATAACTCGACTTTCCCCATAGGGCCGTGCCAATAGCTCTCGATGACCTCCCTCTTTCCTTCCTCTGACGTCACATACTTGAGTCAGGTCTCGACGGATTGAATGTCAACTAAGGTCGTATGATGAGCCGCCCTCACCTCCTCTAACTCAACCTTCAGGCTTTGAAGAACAAGTTGACCCGAGCGAGCACTCTCTTGTGCCGCTAGCTTCGCCCGCCTCTCAGCCTCGACCTCCTCCTCCAAATGCCCAACGCATTTTTCTCACTCGGCTGCCTCATGTTGAGAGCCCCCCCCCCCCAAGCTTATCTATCTCTTCCTTCAGCTTCGCTATGATAGCTGACTGCTTCGACTTATGAGCTTCGAGATTAACAATCGTAGATTTCTTCATCTCCAACTCACGATGCCACTTAGCGTCGACCCTGTTCTTCTCTGCCTCAAGAGCAGTGCTCTTCCTCTCAGCTTCTTCTTGAGCTTTCCTCTCCTGAGCAATTTCCCCGTTCAACTCACTGTAGGCCTGCATCACATGGTCAAAGCGGTCGACGAGCTCCTCCCCAATCAGCGCCCCTCAGATGCTATAGCTCTGAAGTGTCAGGCGTAATCCCCTTGTTAGCACCTCCTTTAGTAAGTCCAAAACTTTGGGGAGGGTGAACTGATCAGCAGCTATGAGCAGAGCCCTCCCCGACAATAATATTGAGTCATCATTATAGATGAAGCAATTGGGGATAAACTTCTCGCCCTCAAACGTATCCTCCTTAGGCGAGTAGCCCTCCTCGAGGTCACCGATAAGCTTTGCCTGAAGTTCCTTCCACCTCTGCTTGCTTATCTCACCAAGCTTGTGGAAGAATGGTAATCAGGGATCAGAACCCTCAGCTACTCGAAGAAGAGAAGCCGTCTCCATTGCCGTTCCCTTTATAGTCTAGACTCCGTACCAGATCTGCGAGCTGATTTTGGAGGATGAGCCATAATGGAGGCCTGACCGACTTGAGAATCCAGGTCGGCGGGGGGAATCTCCTGTGCCTGCTATCCAGGAGTGGCCTCACCCCGACCCAGAGAAGACTCATCTGCGGTGGTTACTTCTGCTGGCAAGCTAGGAGGAGGGACAGTCCTTGGGGCATGTTCCTCGACAAGGGCTAGGGCGTCCCCTGCAGTAGCCCCAGCCAAATCTGAAGTGACCACCTCGGGTTTGTCCTTAAAAGTGGACTTCTTTGTTTTCCTTTTCTTCTTCTTAAGCCCTTCGAGTCGAGAAGTCTCCAACTGTGCTGTTAGCATGGCGAATATTTGTTCTGAATTCTTATTCTAGAACACGGCCTCCTTTGCTGACAGCACAGTCCTCGTCCTCTTCAAAGGCAACAGAGGTGTGACAAGCTTAGCTGAACTCGCAACCTTTGAATGCTTGGGCAACTTAGGGGCAGCTTGGGCTAGTGCTACCGCTCTCTCCTTGTCAGCCTCCGTTGGCTGGGTATGACACAAACCCGCCACTCTAAGAGAGGTGGTGTCTAATAGGTTACTAATGTCGCGAGACCCAGCATAGGATCGGAGCTTCTCCTGGTCTTGGCATTCTTCAGCCGAGAGGATGAACAGCTTCAGTGCCTCCTTCTCAATCTCAGGCCACGAATGACAAGCTAGGATGGTGTCGGCTCCAAAAACTAAACGAACCTCTCTTTCTAATCTTTGTTGGACTCCGGGATGTTCACCAACTTCATGCCCGAACTGACGAAGAAGTAATGAGAGTCTTTTCTTGTCATCTTCACACTGAAAAGGTTGCTTAAAAGATGGAGAGTCAGCTCGACTCCTACCCGGTGGCATATCACTAGGAATGCCAAAATCGTTGCAATGGCGTTGGGAGCAAATTGCATTGGGGAACCCCCCACCCCCCCCCAATCACTCACAAACCCTCCTCACAAATCGGGGGAGAGGTAGGCGCAGTTCGTACTCTAAGTGCGCCACATAGAGGGGTGCCTTGTCAGTGCCGTGCTCGAACACAACACTGCCTTTCTTCGGCAATGAGAGCTCAAACATCACCAGAATATCATACTTCTCAGAGATGGCCCCCAGATCATCACTCGCCACCTTTGTATGGACAGAGGCGAGAAGACTAAGTCTATCAATAGGGGCATAAGAAGAGGTAGCCATGGTAAGGAGTTCTGAGTTCGAAATAGTAAAAGAAAACTCTGATGTTTTAGATTGTGCAAAGAAAATCCATGTGAAGAAGAAGGGGTATTTATAAACTGGTGAGGGCTTGCATGGCGAATTTAGAACGGTTCACCTACTCTAAAGATCAACGGCCCAGATCGATGCTAGAATCCAAACTGACTTTCAAAAATCAAAATGTCACCTGTTTCAGTTCCCCACATTCCTTCGCCTAGAGATCGAAGCGACACTGATGGTTAAAGTACGATGACATCATTTACAGTAACTCCCTTCAATCACATCTCAGAATTTATAAGCTTACCAACTCTATGGGGCCCTGTCGACTCCTACTAGTCACCCCAGTGAGCCGACAATTAAATCAAAAACTTGAAACGGCTAAGTCCTAAGGAACCAACTCCAAATTGACACGGTTTTCCTTCGAAACAACATCGTCACAAACTTAACATATCAAAAAGAGAAACAAAAAATTCACAAGGACACTATTGACACGTATTCCGACTCGTTGAGTCAACCGCATTCTAAACACATCACAGAAAATTGTAGAAAAAAATAGGGAACCAGATTGATAAAAATATTGCCATTTATTAATTCATTGAATATATACACAAGAATACGAGTATGTTACACTTTCCAAATCCCTAAACTTAAACTACGTAAGATCCAAATCAGCCCTAGGAGTCAAAGGAAGGGAGACATTCGTAGGAGGGGAAGGAGTCGACGGGACATCATATACCATGTCATCGCTCTTCTTCTCAGCCAAACTCTCGATAGCATCTTTCTCGACTCCCCCAGCCAAATCATCTATCGACTGATCAGAGGCTGCTTCTTGCTCTTCCTCACTATCGCCTCCTTCTACATTGTAGCCACCCCCCGCCTTCTCTACGTTGGTGAGAAGGCCTATGCGATTGGCAATGCTAGGTGGATACTGGAGCCACCCAGGAAGTTCTTGATGCTCGACAGGTAGTTGGGCCACCATATAATCACAGCCGACCTTGCAGGCCAGCGCGACTTCAATTTTCCCCATGGTGCTCTGGCAGAACTCCTCGATGATTGCTGGCACGCTCTTTTCTGTGATAGCTGACTGATGGTCGGTGGACTCCAAATATCCCACCTTGCTCTCTGCCAGCTCAAGGCCTCTTCTAGCTGACCACACCTTTCTAGAGCTGCCGTTTAGCAACCAGCTCTTTCTCTAGTTGGGATTTAGCATGCTGAGCAATTTGCTTCTTGATAGGAACTTGCGTCATGGCCAAATCCCGCTCCTTAAGCGCATCACTAGTCGAGCTGGTCCCCTTACCGCTGTCTTGGAGTTTTCACTTGAGTTGTTGAATCTCAGCTGACTTGCTCACGTTAGAGGCCTTAAGCTCAGCAATTAGTCGCTCCTTCACTTTCATCTCCCAAGCCAGTCGTCGAGCTCAGCCTGTTTTGCAGAGAGATCTGTGACGACTCAGTCGAGTTCAACACTCTCAGCAACTCCTTGCCCCTCACACACCTTTCAGAGCTTCTCATAAGTGTGGTGACCCCGTGCCAAGTGATGATATATCTCTTGTTCCACGAGACATCCACGAGTCAAATAACTCCGAAGGATCACATGAAGACCCATATCAGGAACACTCTTCAGGAACTCCTCATCATGAGGGAGGCTAAACTGCTCCACAACCTTCGCCTGCATGTAACGGGACTTGAGCACTGATAAGCAAACATCCATGTGATTAGCAGGGTTATACCGATGTTCGTTATCAGGCTCTTCCTCGTAACTTCCACTAGGAGGAAGTCTCCCTATTAACAAGTCCCTCGTCTTGGCCCAAGCCCCTACTTCAAACTCGGCCATATAGTATGGGGAGGGCCATCCTGCCGGTGTGAAACCCCTCTCCTTATCTCCAGCCAGCTCCTTGCCTTGCTGGTGGGGCTCCTCCATTCGAGAGTTCAAGACACTCGTTCCAGTCTGAGTCTCAACCTCGCACGAAATCGCTTCTGCAACAGCATCATGCTTAGCTTCAGCTGGCTGGGGAGCAATCTTCTCTCCCGAGTCGGACGACTCCATCTCCATTGGGGCGGCTCGGCTTTCTCCCAATCGCTTAGCCCCCTCGGGCAGTGAGAGGTTGTCTTCTGCCACTTCCTACAGAAACCATAGGCAGCGCTTGGAGCGGCACCTCTAGTCATCTCGTCCTGCCTTGGAGTGGATGTAACCCCCTCAGGAACTGATTCTGGTCGGGGTTGTTTGGCCAGCCTGGTTGTTGACACCCCTTGAGACCCCTCAGAAGATTCTTCAGTGGGAGCCGGCTCGATGGCGGCCTCCAAGCCTACAACCCCTCCAAAGGTCAAATTGTGAGCCCTCGCCTCATCCCGCTCGGTAGGAGGGATAGATGAGATCCCACGCAACCGTAGAACCAACTTCTTGAGAAGGACCTCCATCCTGCATATCCCCATGTAAGAAATGATCTACTCTAATTCCCGCCTCTCAACGGTTGATAGAGGTTTCGGTTCCAGAACCTCTTTCCAAATCTAGGGCCAATCCGAGCAATCAAGGTTAGAGTCGTCTCCCTCCACCCAGACGAACTTCTCTTTCCACCCCTTATTTGATGTAGGGGTGTCAAGTACAGGTTTGAACTCCTCTAACAACCGTGATTTTTCAATACGTACTTTTTCAATATTAAAAATACTAAATGATATTTTAAATATTTAGATATTGTACTAAATTTTATATATATT